>JAGTTH010005397.1:0-22107 GCA_022606485.1 Agraylea sexmaculata
TTATATCATTAAATAAAAAATTATAATATCCAAATAAGCGGTAAGTATATTGAATTAATTAATTAATTGATTTGTTTGTATCAATTAACAATTGAAACCAATCGCTCAAAATTGAAGAGCACTGTACGGCTTAAATTATTCGGTAAAAAGAGTTATTGTAATTACATTTTCGGATATTAACAGAATAATCCTATAATAAAATATAAAATTTGAATTCAACCTTATAGTTTGTTCCATGAATATAATAATTAATTTATGATATTTTGAAGGAAATCGTTGCAGAGCTCTAATACGTCAAATCACTTCATTACACCCACTTGGACTAAAGAGTAGATATTTTTAAATAAAAGTGTATTTTTTATGTAAATGCTTTATGAAACTTTCGTTCCTTTAAGGAGAGGAAAATATGTATGTTTTTTTCATTATTATTTTAAAATCATATAGGGGAATATTTTGTTCTTTGTTAATTTACATACGAAAGGAAAGGTTCATATTTTTATTTGGGTGATGAATATGAATAAATTTGACTTTTATTAATTGAAAAACTGCTATAAAAACTGGGATAAGACGCGTGGCTACAAAAACTGTGGTCTTGTGTTCAAATCCCACTCAAGTAAAGATTTGATCGGTTATTACGACTGTGAGATCGAGAATAATATTAATAAAAAACACATTCGATCGTCTTGATTCAAGTTTACTCTGATTGATTGTATTGTAAGGTAAATACTGATTATTAAATCGGTGATCTGTGTAACTAGTAATAGTTAAAATCACCGACAGACAGTTAATTAACACGTTGTTGTGTCCAAAAAAAACCTCTAAAAAAAGCTCCATTAGAGATGTAGGTTCTCTGGTATTCCAGATATCGGTTTTCACGTATTTAGGTAATAAAAAAGTGTACACTTTATAATGCAGAAAATCAGACTAAATATGAATTGAATTCCCTGTCGCAATATATTTATTTAAAGATATTTTACTCGATCAATAAACAATGTATTATTCAACACACTGTCGACTGTCGCCTACTAAATATTATATATTACAACATTCATGTATGTATTTGATAATAATGTGGTTCATTCTGAAGTCTGGGCCATTCATCTGAGTCTTCCACCCTTAAGCCTCCACCTTCCACCCTCACCCTTCCAGAGACATTTCCTGGAAATGCTCAACATAATAACTCGTGCACAGGCGCGGGTTTATTTTAAGGAATCCCGGCCACTAGCTGCCAAATACACGATCCTGTATTCATTATAAATAAATAATATCGGGCTTTAAATATTTAGTGAAACTGTATCAACATAAATTTATAAAAATACATATTCAGTTCCATAACCACGAACTCAACATTGACCTGTTTCGATGAAAACGAACTTAATCGTTACCGCTGATAAGAATGGCGGATAATTGGTTTTAAAAATATCAAGATAGCGGATCATGTAGACGAGTCTGAATCTCTGTCAAATACATCCGCCATCTTGATGTGAATACAAGTTTTATGTTGACACGTACTTTATAATATTTGAAAAGGAATAGATTATCAAAATGCAAACCTAAATTATTAAGGCATAGGAACAAATTGCTTAGTTTTGCTCATCTCAGACTCATCTGCTTGGTCCGCCATCTTGATATTTATCATCCACTTGCCCGGCCTTCTAATATCGGTGGTATCGTCTGAATGTTTTCTTTTTACTTTCCAATATTTGAAAGGAAAAAGGAATAGATTATCAAAATGTAATGTTGTGATATTATTTTTTCATCCATCCATTTTTAATAAATGAATTATTAAGGCACGGAAATTAATTGCTATGTTGAATAAAACAGCAATTTTACAACTTATTTTTTATCAATGATTTAAAGTCTATTTAATGGGTTCAAACCCCGCTCAAGTAAAAAAAAAGGTTTAATTGATTTGATCGGGTATTACGACTGGGAGATTGTGAATAATGTTAATTAAATCTTGTCTTGATCCAGGTTTACTCTGATGTCCTGTATTGTAAGGTAAATACTGATTATTAAGTCGGTGACCTGTGCAACTATTAATAGTTAAGGTCACCGATAGACAATTAACACATTGTTGTATCTAATGAACCAAATTTGTAAAAACGGCTCGGGGCATATTTAAAATAAAATAATCTTCATGAGTAAGACTTCCTATTTACCAAATATTCTCACCCCTAATACAGATTCAGTGGAATGAGCATAAATTATAAAACCAAAACAAGTATATATTTTTAATATTTATTCAAATTATAAATCTTCTATCAAATGTCACAAGCATTAAATGTTCAGTTAAAGTAACATCAAAATGTAATGGATCACCTACTTATTGAATACATGTTACGTTACAATATTATTAAACACTAATTATTTTTGTTATAACATTCAAATAGTTAATAATAATTTAACAGATGGCATCGGTGCGTTATAAATTAAAACATTTACATTTATTATGACATCGTTTTCCCTGCAATCGATTCAATTGATCATTTATAATATGTATTTTAAGAGTACACTGTACACAATCTCAAGCCGACCTACGAACAAAAATTTATATGGCAAGAAATAAATTGACACATCAGCGGAAAATCATAAGTCGGTCGGTGTTGTTCAATCTTTTTAATAAATATAATATTCATTGTGCAAACAACAGCATATTCCTAGGTGCAGATCCGACTGTAATATTTTATATTCATCGGAAAAGAATGATACTTCAAATTAAAATGCTATATGGAAGCAACATTGATTTGTATATATTTTTTTATACACATTCATATTAAACACTAGACACAATTTAACTGCCGACAGTGAACAATTAGCGTTGGAATTAAATCATTTTAAATCCCACTGTACTCGAGTCGTTACAAAATGCTCATTTAATTTTTTTTAAATTGTCTAAAACATGGAGCTTCCGATTTTTTTTAAATCTCTGTACAAATATTACTAAATCATCTACAGGGTGTTTCTAATAATTCAGCCCACCTTAATGAAAAACACAATATCTATTAAAATTACATACTCTTTGATGTCTTAAATTAGACATTGGCTCTACAAAGTAAGTGTGTTTGAAATAAACAATACAAGGTGGACTCGTCTAATACTGCATCTAAAACACAACTTAAGTTTACATCAAAACTTGAACAGATACAATGTAATAGAAATTACTACGTGTGTGTATAAAATGTCAAAATTGTTTCATAAAATAGAACACCCTGTATCAAGGATATATGCACAGTTTCGAAGTATATCCAGATTAACATTAAACACGACAAAGGTTCGGTTGAAATAAGCAATTGATTCGCAACAGGACGACAGCTGCATTAATTTTTTTTAACATTTTGCAATAATCTATACAAATCGGTGGGTTAATTTATATTAAAATTTCAGTCGATAAAGAAAAGTTAAATTGGATACATTAATTGCTTTAGTCTTTAGACACAAGAGCCTCTCTCTCTCTTTAAAAATGTATCCATTAATAAGAATTAAAATCGACACAACCAAAATTTACATGTAGTTATTCTTTGGAATTAAAGAAAATACGAACTAAACAAACTTTATGTGGAATATAAATATTTTAATATCCTCATCTCCCGTCATAATAATATACATATTAGTCAATTAGTGTGTTGTATATAAAAAGTTTATCGTATATAAATTCCATTTGTAAATACAATGTTGACCTCTACAAAACAAAAAAAAATCTGTCCTATTCATCTTTATTCTAAGCTCCAAAGGTCGTCTTGGCTTGTGAGAACAACCTGTAATACACTTTATATTAGAGAAATACTCATCTGTATTCAAGACAAAACAAACATTTTAATATTCGAAGAGTAATGTCCTAAACGACATTCATAAATAATATTACAAATAGATAAAATTCAATAAATATCCACATAGAATTAATGGTGAAGAAGGCCACACCTTCCCGATTGAAAAACATTAACTTTCATAAATGTTGCAAGGAGAAGAAGACGGGCTCCTATTTTTACATATTATTAGATATGGCTTCTGAAATCTTACAAATAATCTTAATGTATAAAAGTCCATTACATTTTTGGCTTTAATTGTTCGAGTTTCTCATTGTTCAAAAAGAAAACAAAACCTCATTCGAATTGTACCGAGCTTACTTTATAATGTATTTCAAACGACAATTTGACATTTTTAATTTCAATAATAGCACAGTTTAGTGACTAATGAAAAAAAAACTTGAATAATGTTAACTTTCTATTCAAATATCAGATCTTGTAATTATCTAACGGGTAACTGACACCATTTGTTTCAGCACAAAAGTGACTAGTTACCGAATGAGTAGGTTATTGGAATAACCTAAAACAATATAATAATAATATCGCACATAGACAGATTGGAAAATAAATTGACGGTAAATCAAATTTAGTCATTAAAAGTTATTTTAAATCAATTATTAATTCTCAACAGAGAAGTTGTTTTTTACTTTTTAATCTTGGACACATACATCGGATCCTTTTTGACGGGTCTTCCAATATCTCCAGCGATGATGTCAGTGATGGTATCCTCAATAGTCACCGATTTCTTTCGATCTTTGGGCGGCAAGCTGGAACGCATCGAGGTGTTAAGCAGCAGTGGAAGGTTTTTGTGGTTGTTGAGTGTATTTGTATTATTGTTGATTGACTGCGGTGTCTGCTTGGACACTACGGCGTATAAAGGTTGAGGTGAAACAGCTCCAGTGGGAAGAGGAGCCGGAGCACGATTGCTGATGCTGTGCCTGCGCCGCTGCTGCATCTGCTGCCAGTCGGCGCCCTCTTCTTCTCATGTCTGCAAAGCTGTATTTATCTCTCGATGGATGGTGGTCTATAAATAAAAAAAAAACATTTTAAAAAACACACACCATCATTATTATTGTATATTATATATTATAAAAAACACATAATATTATATATTGTAAAAAACGTACCAAGTCTGCCAACTGCTGAGCGAGTTGTGCATTGAGTGCCATCAATACTTGCTTTTGATCATCGTGAGCCGCGATCGAGAGATTTATTTGACTTTGTGCCTTTTTCAGTTGAGATGAGGATATTAAAATATTTATATTCCACATAAAGTTTGTTTAGTTCGTATTTTCTTTAATTCCAAAGAATAACTACATGTAAATTTTGGTTGTGTCGATTTTAATTCTTATTAATGGATACATTTTTAAAGAGAGAGAGAGGCTCTTGTGTCTAAAGACTAAAGCAATTAATGTATCCAATTTAACTTTTCTTTATCGACTGAAATTTTAATATAAATTAACCCACCGATTTGTATAGATTATTGCAAAATGTTAAAAAAAATTAATGCAGCTGTCGTCCTGTTGCGAATCAATTGCTTATTTCAACCGAACCTTTGTCGTGTTTAATGTTAATCTGGATATACTTCGAAACTGTGCATATATCCTTGATACAGGGTGTTCTATTTTATGAAACAATTTTGACATTTTATACACACACGTAGTAATTTCTATTACATTGTATCTGTTCAAGTTTTGATGTAAACTTAAGTTGTGTTTTAGATGCAGTATTAGACGAGTCCACCTTGTATTGTTTATTTCAAACACACTTACTTTGTAGAGCCAATGTCTAATTTAAGACATCAAAGAGTATGTAATTTTAATAGATATTGTGTTTTTCATTAAGGTGGGCTGAATTATTAGAAACACCCTGTAGATGATTTAGTAATATTTGTACAGAGATTTAAAAAAAATCGGAAGCTCCATGTTTTAGACAATTTAAAAAAAATTAAATGAGCATTTTGTAACGACTCGAGTACAGTGGGATTTAAAATGATTTAATTCCAACGCTAATTGTTCACTGTCGGCAGTTAAATTGTGTCTAGTGTTTAATATGAATGTGTATAAAAAAATATATACAAATCAATGTTGCTTCCATATAGCATTTTAATTTGAAGTATCATTCTTTTCCGATGAATATAAAATATTACAGTCGGATCTGCACCTAGGAATATGCTGTTGTTTGCACAATGAATATTATATTTATTAAAAAGATTGAACAACACCGACCGACTTATGATTTTCCGCTGATGTGTCAATTTATTTCTTGCCATATAAATTTTTGTTCGTAGGTCGGCTTGAGATTGTGTACAGTGTACTCTTAAAATACATATTATAAATGATCAATTGAATCGATTGCAGGGAAAACGATGTCATAATAAATGTAAATGTTTTAATTTATAACGCACCGATGCCATCTGTTAAATTATTATTAACTATTTGAATGTTATAACAAAAATAATTAGTGTTTAATAATATTGTAACGTAACATGTATTCAATAAGTAGGTGATCCATTACATTTTGATGTTACTTTAACTGAACATTTAATGCTTGTGACATTTGATAGAAGATTTATAATTTGAATAAATATTAAAAATATATACTTGTTTTGGTTTTATAATTTATGCTCATTCCACTGAATCTGTATTAGGGGTGAGAATATTTGGTAAATAGGAAGTCTTACTCATGAAGATTATTTTATTTTAAATATGCCCCGAGCCGTTTTTACAAATTTGGTTCATTAGATACAACAATGTGTTAATTGTCTATCGGTGACCTTAACTATTAATAGTTGCACAGGTCACCGACTTAATAATCAGTATTTACCTTACAATACAGGACATCAGAGTAAACCTGGATCAAGACAAGATTTAATTAACATTATTCACAATCTCCCAGTCGTAATACCCGATCAAATCAATTAAACCTTTTTTTTTACTTGAGCGGGGTTTGAACCCATTAAATAGACTTTAAATCATTGATAAAAAATAAGTTGTAAAATTGCTGTTTTATTCAACATAGCAATTAATTTCCGTGCCTTAATAATTCATTTATTAAAAATGGATGGATGAAAAAATAATATCACAACATTACATTTTGATAATCTATTCCTTTTTCCTTTCAAATATTGGAAAGTAAAAAGAAAACATTCAGACGATACCACCGATATTAGAAGGCCGGGCAAGTGGATGATAAATATCAAGATGGCGGACCAAGCAGATGAGTCTGAGATGAGCAAAACTAAGCAATTTGTTCCTATGCCTTAATAATTTAGGTTTGCATTTTGATAATCTATTCCTTTTCAAATATTATAAAGTACGTGTCAACATAAAACTTGTATTCACATCAAGATGGCGGATGTATTTGACAGAGATTCAGACTCGTCTACATGATCCGCTATCTTGATATTTTTAAAACCAATTATCCGCCATTCTTATCAGCGGTAACGATTAAGTTCGTTTTCATCGAAACAGGTCAATGTTGAGTTCGTGGTTATGGAACTGAATATGTATTTTTATAAATTTATGTTGATACAGTTTCACTAAATATTTAAAGCCCGATATTATTTATTTATAATGAATACAGGATCGTGTATTTGGCAGCTAGTGGCCGGGATTCCTTAAAATAAACCCGCGCCTGTGCACGAGTTATTATGTTGAGCATTTCCAGGAAATGTCTCTGGAAGGGTGAGGGTGGAAGGTGGAGGCTTAAGGGTGGAAGACTCAGATGAATGGCCCAGACTTCAGAATGAACCACATTATTATCAAATACATACATGAATGTTGTAATATATAATATTTAGTAGGCGACAGTCGACAGTGTGTTGAATAATACATTGTTTATTGATCGAGTAAAATATCTTTAAATAAATATATTGCGACAGGGAATTCAATTCATATTTAGTCTGATTTTCTGCATTATAAAGTGTACACTTTTTTATTACCTAAATACGTGAAAACCGATATCTGGAATACCAGAGAACCTACATCTCTAATGGAGCTTTTTTTAGAGGTTTTTTTTGGACACAACAACGTGTTAATTAACTGTCTGTCGGTGATTTTAACTATTACTAGTTACACAGATCACCGATTTAATAATCAGTATTTACCTTACAATACAATCAATCAGAGTAAACTTGAATCAAGACGATCGAATGTGTTTTTTATTAATATTATTCTCGATCTCACAGTCGTAATAACCGATCAAATCTTTACTTGAGTGGGATTTGAACACAAGACCACAGTTTTTGTAGCCACGCGTCTTATCCCAGTTTTTATAGCAGTTTTTCAATTAATAAAAGTCAAATTTATTCATATTCATCACCCAAATAAAAATATGAACCTTTCCTTTCGTATGTAAATTAACAAAGAACAAAATATTCCCCTATATGATTTTAAAATAATAATGAAAAAAACATACATATTTTCCTCTCCTTAAAGGAACGAAAGTTTCATAAAGCATTTACATAAAAAATACACTTTTATTTAAAAATATCTACTCTTTAGTCCAAGTGGGTGTAATGAAGTGATTTGACGTATTAGAGCTCTGCAACGATTTCCTTCAAAATATCATAAATTAATTATTATATTCATGGAACAAACTATAAGGTTGAATTCAAATTTTATATTTTATTATAGGATTATTCTGTTAATATCCGAAAATGTAATTACAATAACTCTTTTTACCGAATAATTTAAGCCGTACAGTGCTCTTCAATTTTGAGCGATTGGTTTCAATTGTTAATTGATACAAACAAATCAATTAATTAATTAATTCAATATACTTACCGCTTATTTGGATATTATAATTTTTTATTTAATGATATAACAATGGAAACAATGATTGTGTCACAATATGAGCAATCAAATCGTGTTTATAGTTCTACAAAAAAGTATATATTTTATGCGAATATACTCATAAAGCATTGTTTTTATGAAAGGGTTAAAAAATCAAAGAATTCATTAGTCAATATTGAAGAGGAGAGTTCGCCTGAGGCTTTTTCATTCAATGAATAAAAAAAAACAGATATTTCAAGTGCGCCTCGAAGGCTGTCTTGGATTATAAGTTCTTTGTGAAAATATATCGAGAGCCTTTTGAGAATTTGAATTATATTTATTAAGAGCCATCACAAGAAGAAGTCTCCATTATAGGGAATTTGCTACTTTGTCCAAATTATTTTTAGTAAACAATTTGAATGTAAATAATAAAATGGATACATTTATATTGTCCCAATTATTTTTTATAATATATTAAAATTCATTAAGTCTTACATAAAAAGCAATGCTTTCTTGATATTAAAACAATAATTATTCAATATAATAGTGTAATGAGAGTGTGTGCGTGCGGTACGTATGCGTGTATACCAATAATACCAAGCTCTAGTCTATTCGTACACACATGACTCCCGAACACATTATTATAATGAATACTGCCCTATGAAATTCAGTCATATTTATGTAAAATGGCCGTATAAAAAAGAATAATAAATCTTGGGTATAATTTTTGCCAATAAATTAGTTAAAACATTAGAAACACACTCTAATATATAGTATATTAAATATTACAGAATTAATTTTTTATTGGTTGCTTATACTAAAGTTGATGAATAATCGTCTCAATATTCAGTTCAAAATCCAGAATATTAAAGTTAGTAGTGATTTTATTAAAATTGCAATAACCAATTGAAATATTATTATTTTCTGTTCGTTAGAATTCAGAAGTAATATAATATGAAATATCTCCTACAAATTTTTAACTTTATATCAAAATTTGCAAATGAACAGTTTACAAAGAGAGAATATAAAAAATAATATTTATGCTTTGTAATATATTATCAAATAAGTGAATATTTTAATTCAAACATATACGCACATTCATTATTAAGACTATGACATTATTATAAGTTTTTATATTTATAAATAAGCTTCTGATATCGATTTTTTGTATATTAAAATATTGCGTAATTTCTTTACTTATCGACGCGGTTATTAATCTGACCTTGTGATAAAACTTGAGGTTACGGTTATTATTTTTAGACTCATTATAAAGTTGTTGAAGTTAGGGTTGAGCCTTAAATCATTACGACCAGATATTTTGCTGATAAGGCTTTTCGGGTGCTCGTCATAAATGTACGGGTGAGATTAAATTAAAATATTATTTTGTCAGTATGATGATTTGTATTTAAAGTTGAAAACTTTATAGCCATAATTTGTTTCATACACGTCAGGAAAAGGAAAGTTTTCAGTTTAAAATTATTACTAAAAATAATAACTATAGAATGTGAGATTATCCTTGTTTGTTTTGTGTTGATGATAATACTGTATTTAAATGCATTAACACCTCGAATAAAAGTTTGGATTAATGATAACTCATTTTGCCAAATGTTAATGCATTATTTTGCAACTATTAAAATAAATAAATCAATCAATCTAAGGAACATATCAAAATGTAATTATAAAACAAAGAATGCGATACTTGAAAATGACTCACTTACTGTTTGTTTTTTTAATAATATTTTGTAATATTGTTATATGAATTATAACATTTTAATAACAATATTTTATGAATGAATTATATGCGTGGTTAGTTCAAGTGGATTAAGTGGCCAAAAACATGAGTTACCTGGCAAACATTATACTGTAAACATGTCTGTTCATATCTTCAGTTATATTTCACAGTAAAATGGGTAAATGCATTGTTACTACATGTCATATGGACTCAAACATACACTCAAATACATCTAGCCTCACTTTTTACCAAACACTACTACTTTAACATGTTTACAATATTATTAAGTATTGTCACAACCACTCTCAGTGGTCACTAGAAATGTGTTGAGTGAGGGAGACACACTTATGCCTTTATCGAAAAGGAGAGAATGATCCTTGATCTTGGCCTTCTACATTAGGATGCCTGAGTGTAGAAGGCGTTCATAAAGTGAGGTCATGTTTGTTTTTGTTATTCTCTAAGTCCATCATATATTTACGATTACGATTATGTACGATCAAATGAATATATATATATATATATATATATATATATATATATATATATATATATATATATATATATATATACATATATATGGGTTGGAGTCTTGTTGCCCTGAACATTTCATTTGATCGTACATAATTGTGTGTGGTTGTTATCTATCGGTCACCCATGTGAAGAGTACCCGCTACGAGTGTCCTCGACTCCGTTTACTGACCGCACCCAATCGTGTTTGCTTTCGGGTGCATTCAACCCAAACCCCATCCATTGGAAGTGTTAAGGTTCGCTCTCCTATAAGTACACGCCACAAAGTATGGGTGGGCTTCAGGGGTGTTTTCACAATGGAGGTCGTCACGATGTCCATGTCGATGGGGATGCGCATGCGCCAAGCTCCTTCCCCTACCACAGCCTTCAGTTTTACACTAACCTGTACAGGTGTCGGACGTCTCTTCACCACCTCATAATAATACCAACACTGTGAATATTCTACACTTGTATTATTGTGAATGAAATCAGTGCACATTCACCTCGCTATAGCCGTATAACAACACCAAGGTATGCAATTAACTCATAACATTTAAAAGACGCTGCTGTATTGACAGTTGCACTCGAAAGCTTGCTCACAGATTTCATTCAAAATACATTTAAAAATATTTTGATGGGGAAGGGAAAATTCTGACGCACTTCAATAAAACGACGATCTTTTGTCCTGAACAATCTTTTGTACGTCTTAAACGAGATGGCCTGAAGATATTTTTTCAGTCGTAATCGATGACAAGTTGGAATTTTTATAATATTTGTATTTAAATGAGAAAATTACGAAAAGAAACGGAAAACACGTAGCGGAGTTTCTCACGCACCTTCACAATGAATAATGTTTGTTTTTTTCAATCTTTATGACCCAACTTTTATAATAATTCAGTAGTTTATTGTATCTACGTGTAGTACTTACACATTATTAAAAAAATATACTACCTAAAAGAATTCTTTTAATTTTACGCGTGTACACCAAAAGAATTCTTTTGGTGTACACGCATACGCACCGCACGCACACACTTTCATTACACTATTATATTGAATACGCCCCATAGTTCAATAGCCACAAATTCAAGATTAAATTATTTGTTTTGGGTAAAACGACTTATACACAATGTAAATAAATTATTTCGTGCTTTTAATCTTTAGTAAATCTGTACCTACATATTATAAATTTATTAAAATAAAAATTCAGTTCCATAACAACGAACTCAAAATTGACATGTTTCGAGTAAAAAGACCTTAATCGTTATCGCCGATAAGATTGCTAGATAACTAGATGTATAAATATCAATATGGCGGATCAAGCAGACGAATCTGAGTGAGACATATAGTGTTGCCACTATGAACCTCATCTGCTTGGTCCGCCATCTTAATATTTATCATCCACTTGGCCGGCCTTTTGAAACAAGTATTTTTATTTATATCCCAAACTTTATAATATTTGAAAAGGAAACGGAATAGATTATCAAAATGCAACAATAAATTATTAATAAATTTTGATTATTAAAGCACGGAAATAAATCACCTCTGTCAAACTCATCTACTTGGTCAGCCATCTTGATTTTATCATCCACTTGGCCGGCCTTTTAAAACAAGTATTTTTTTATATCACAAACTTTATAAAATTTTAAAGGGAAACGGAATAGATTATCAAAATGCAACCATAAATTATTAATAAATATAAATTATTAAAGCGCAGAAATCAATTATTTAGTTTTACCTCAAACTCATCTACTTGGTTAGATATCTTCATATTTATCATCCACTTACCCGGCGTTCTAATATAAGTTTTCTTCTGAAAAGGAACATATACATTCCCGTATATTATTAATAAATATAAATTATTAAGACACGGAAATAATATTAAAAAAAAATATTTATCATAATAATCTACATGAGCAGTAAGTAGAGTTCGTGGTTATGGCGTCAATTATTGTGTATGCCAACGAAATAATTGCAATGATTAAATAAAATGACGTCCGTCGGTTGCTTCATTGTGATGATCGTTGAAATGTTTATTTATTTACGTATAATGAAAACATTATTTCCGACGATTGCCGGGTTGTGTTTATGGTTGTCTATTTTTAAAAGACCTAGTTTCTATACCGATTCTGAAATCTGTGTGTTATTCATTAATATGATAACATTTCCCATGGTGTGTATAACTAATGTTTAAAATATGCACGAACAATGGCCTCGGCTATGCCATATTATATTAAGTTTGCAAAGAGTTTCGATCTGAAATAATTGCAATTTTATACACATGCGCTCGTTGGAAAAATTATTATAAATATATATTAATTACTTACTACAAATTTGATTTTTTAGACACAACAACGAATTAATTAATTACTACATACATGTATGTTGTAATATATAATATTTAGTAGGCGACAGTCGACAGTGTGTTGAATAATACATTGTTTATTGATCGAGTAAATTATCTTTAAATAAATATATTGCGACTGGGAATTCAATTCAAATTAAGTCTGATTTAATTATAAAGTGTACACTTTTTTATCACCTAAATACGTGAAAACCGATATATGGGATACATCTCTAATGGAGCTTTTTTAGAGGTTTTTTTTAGACACAACAACGTGTTAATTAATTGTCTGTCGATGATCTTAACTATTACTAGTTACACAGGTCACCGACTTCAATATTTACCTTACAATACAGGAAATAAGAGTACACCTGGATCGAGACGATCTATCGCAATAACCGAGTCGTAATAACCGATCAAATCAATTATTATTTTTTTACTTGAACGGGATTTGAACCCAAGACTACAGTATCTGTAGCCACGCATCTTATCCCAATTTTTAAAATGCATGAAAGTCAAATTAATCCATATACATTACCCCAAAAATAATGTAAACCTTGTACAATATATTAAAATAATAATGAATCCGTGAGCACTAAAAAAATATTATCATTAAAAGTACAGTTTCATAAAGCATTTATATTAAAAATACATTTTTATTTAAAAATGTCCAATCTTTGTTTTACCAGACCTAGTCCGAATGGGTGTAATGAAGTGATTTTGACGTATTCGAGCTCTGCAACGATTTTCTTCAAAATATCATACATTTATTATTAATATTATTCCCGGTCTCCCAGTTATAATAACCAATCAAATCAATTTTTTTTACTTGAGCGGGATTTGTACCCATGACCACAGTATTTGTAGCCACGAATAATATATCGATGATTTGAAATAATAATTTAATAGTCTTATTATAATAAAAATCGGTTTTGCATATAAATAATCAAATGAAATCCAAACATATATGTTCGTACCAAAATATTCAATAATATGTATATCACAATAAAGAAACAATAATATTCTGATACAATAAGAACTCGTCTGCTTTGTTCACCATCTTGATATTTATACAAACATTTGTACGGCCTGCTAATCCATTTTATTAGCTACAAATATTTTATGTGTATAAATCGCAAAACAACCGTATATTTGCACAATTTAATGACCTCAAAAATATAACAAGCGGACATGTTTTAAAGGCATATTTTTTTAATATAATAGAATATTACAATAAAAAAAGTTTTTTGTGTTAATCGCCCATTAAAATGTGAAATAATATTGGTAGGTTTTCATAAGCAAAAATCAATATACCTACCATTTACGGGATACTCAAATAGTCAAACTATTTGAAGGATATAAAAATTACTATATATAAGAAGTTATATTTTATGTAAAAAAATGTTTCGCATGTATACATAGCGCGGCTAGTGTTGAGAATGTTCCTATATTTATTTTATATGCAAAGGTATTTCAAAGGTATATCATATTGATACTTCTTTTACTCCTTGTTTCTTATATGTGCAAGTGTAAAATTTTAGAGACGTGCAGAGCCGATCTAGCTTACAGCAAACGGCTGTGATTGGTGATGTATAATATATATATATATATATTGTGTGTATATATATATATATATATATATGTTATATATACAATATATATATATATATATATATATATATATATATGTATATGTTATATATATATTGTGTGTTGCCATACAGAAAAATAATTTAATTATAATTCATACATGTCTAAAATCACAAAAAGGATATTTTCATGATACTAATATCAAACAATTTTTTTAATAACTACGGAATTGTTCCATACATAATTCGTAACCAGTGGACGCGCTTTTTTAACAATCACCGCAAGATTTAATTGCTAATTGCTTATTTGATTTAAAGTTAAATATATTAATAAAGTAGCCAGAGTCCAACAACACAATTTTCTTATCAAAGCTGTCTCATAAATTATTCAGCTAAGCGAGAAATAATTAAAACCGCACTGTTTCCTTTGTGTTTTACTATTAGATTAAACGGAATTGTGTTTTAATCACAGTGTGTGTTTTTTTATTTCTCCTCTAACATTTCATGCAATGTATGCATTTTAATTTGTCACAATGTTCTGCTTCCTTTGGTATTTAATCATCATCAAAATATAATATTTTACACTCGACGACATTTTCATCTGGTCGAAACGGGCGATAATAATTCACATAACCACTGTGTTACTGTGAGGGTTAAAATTACTTTAAATTTATGGGAAATTTGATTCATTACCGGTTATCCAAGGACCTGGCGTTGAAGCAATATTTCAACCACGTTTGTACAAATAATAATATTTAATTTATTTTAACATTACACTAAGAAACACCCGGTCGTGTTGTTCTGTTTTTAGACCCCGAACAATAAATACGAAGCTCGTAAAATATTCACTGAGAAGTCTGTTTTATTTTGGTATAAACGAATGAATTCTCCTGAAAAATGTATATACATTTTGACTAATGAGCGTCTTCTTTGTGCCTTTATTCATTCAATTAGCTTCAAGAAACAGTCGCATTACTCATCATTATAAAAAATGCCCCCTTGATCTAATTCTTAATCGGAATTTTAATATTTGAATTAAAAAAAAATGCTATGCTATATTAAACAAGACTAGATTCGGATAAGGCAATTTGTCTTGAATAAATGTAATGGAAAATATACCTACACAAATTCCTATAAATTATTAAATATTTCGGTTAATCAATGAACACTATAAGTTTTTCACTCCAATTTCTCCTTTTTTCATTTCAAATATATTGTTTTCATTATAAAATTTAACATTAAAAAACCCATTTGGAAATTACACCAATCATCTACATTTGAACAAATTTTATATATTTATATATTTGAAAACAAAATGACGGCATCAAAACTATGTAAGCATTTAATTTTTTTTTTGCAATACCAATCAAAATATTAAGTTTTACCAAATTATGTTTACACAACAAATTAATATAATTTAGGATTACTGACAGTGGCATAAAAATATAATTAAATAAATTATATTTTTTATTTTATTAAAATTCTATGGTTTCTTAACAAACAAACAATATATACTTTATTACTCTGGTATGTAAAATAAGCAATTCAATACCTTTGTTTCGAAGGAATTTTCAAAAGGTTTTTTATTGATTGATTTGTATTATAGAGATTTGAATATACGGAATAAGAAACTTTGATAATAATATATTTAAAAAAAATGCTTACTACATTTTAGAGGTTTAAAGGAATTTTTACTTTTAAGCATATGCGTAGCTTAAATTGCTCCATTTTTATCTCGTTGACAGTATTGAATACTGAATTTTAACTACAGCCTGAAAGACGAAGCTGAAGAAAAAATCAATTACCCTGAAAGAGTGGCGAGGCTGTATTTTATAGAGGACATTACGGTTTTATTGGCAATCGATAGACTTAGATAGTCGATTTATTCGTCTTCAAGGAGGTCAATAAAGTGTTTACAATCGACTACAATTTGTAAAATACCATCGTTACTTTTATTTCCTAATATTCGAAGCAGGCTTTTAATAATACTGCATGAAAACTCAATAACAGGGGCTTTTGTAGGTCACTCGCAGAAAAGGATATATAAGATAAAAGGAGAGCTGAGCCCTTTATTATGATCAAAACAACTTATCTAATATAATTTGATTGCATCATGGGAAAAACAACTGAATGCCCTTAGTATTATTGTATTGAGGTCGATATTATTTAACTATAAAAATTCAGTAATTATAATTAAGGCTTTTTTCATTGATTCATTAGCTCTAAGGATACGGTTTTAAAATTGCTCGAATGGAAGATTTGAAATAATATTTATAAAATACTGCTTGATTACCTGGAATATTCGGTTGTTATTAAGAGTACATACATGTTTTATATATGAAAATATTTTTTAATGTATTACTAGAGAGGGATAAGTTTTATAGTTGACGATGCTAGTATTATCAATAGCTTAACTATTGTTCAGTATATTAAAAATTCTCTCTTAGATAAATATTTCAGATTTTTCAATATCTTATCTTATATTATCCTTTTTGATGTTTTGCAATAAAGATAAACAGGGGTGGTGAAGCTTTTGGCGTCCCTTTCAATATTAGTCAAGTCTTGTTGACGTGGTTGTACCAACCCTTAGGGCAGATTTGCTCCAACAAGATGAATTGAATCAAAATATTCACTTTTAACTGATAAATTAAACATTTATATAATGAAATATCGTCAAGAAGAAGCCTAAAAATCAATCACCATAGAAACAGATTTATTAAAATGAAAATAATGTGTTAAAACGACGCAAATTCACCCGGTTTTATTGCGTAAATTGTTACTGAATTATTTTATTAATTGAGCGATAAATAATATGTTTAATTAAAAAAGCGATGATAACAAGATAAATCATTTGAATTTCAACGTATGTATTTTTTATTTTATTCCATTAATCCGGACCACACACGCTACGGTTTGGTTGCTGTAGCCACGCTACGGTTTGGTTTGGTTGGTGGCGTAGCGTGTGTAGTCAGGATTAGTGGAATAAATATATTTTATATTTGGCAGAAAATGGCCAAATGGCAAAAAAGAAAAATTCTTAAAGTAGTTTTACCCGAAACGAATCCATGTTGAATTCGTGGTTATGGAACTACGGGCCGTATTAAAAATATTAGTGTAATCAGAGTGTGTGCGTGCGATGCGTATGCGTGTACACCAATTCTACCAAGGTCTAGTCTGTTCGTACACATACGACTCACTATAATATTGAATACCACTCCCAAAAGTCACAATGTAGTTCCGGTAGAATGAATTGAATGTTTTAAAACTATTTAAATTTTCGTGTATAAAGGGTTGTTTTTTTATGGGGTGATAGGGTAAAAAATGAGTAAAAAATATTGAAACTTTCGTGATTTTGGAATCAAGTTTGGGCCGCCATATTGAAACCTTGTGTCTGTTAAATACGTCATGAACAAATTTTTTTAAACTTATTTTTGCGATACTCTACAACCCTTTATATTATTTTCAGTTAGTTGAAGTCCATACTGTTTAAGGGCGTTTTATAAGGAAATATAGTTTTTATAGTCAATGATCAACTTAAAACTTTAAAATATTTATTATTTAACTTGATCGAAATTATCATTTCGATTTATTTGTAAAGCTACTGTTACGACTGTTATTGTAAAGCGAATACGAATTATTATGTAAAATAAATCAATTACCCTCCAGAGCATGTTCACCTTTATTTAAAGATATTTTTAATATTTACTTAGAATTGCGGCTTTTTGGAGGTTTCGGATGACTTTTTTAAGTGAAAATTTGCTTGCGGCTATGAAAGTTAATCCCAAAGACGAATGGCTCGACGTATTCGATCGCATTTACAATCCAATAAAGACGATGTTTACGTCTTACCGCCGCCAATTTTATCCCATAATAACGGTCCTGAAGGATACCTGCCGTAAAACTTTCAAGAGGATCCTCTTATCCCAACTTTTGGTTATATTCGGCCTTCGATGAAAAGGGAAAACTCGTATAGAAGTCCGATTGTAAGGCTGAACGAGGCGTGGCCGGACTTAATCGACTAATCGCCTCAACCTAAATACAATTACATTTTACCAACGAATAATAATTTATTTGTATAATATAATGCTTGTATTTTATGTCGAATGAATACACAATTAAGATTGTTTAAGATATCTACAGACCAACAATTTATAGAACTTGTAATTAGCATCCGATTAGCATCCGATCTTAAAATTCCCATTAAAATTATTATAATAGCCCAAGAATGATGTCCTTCAATTTTGTGGTAATTCAAACCAAGTCGAATTGTGTGTGATAAAGTGCTTTGTAGTATCTGAGCTTTGCAACGATCTATTTATTATTTGAGTATTGAATTATTTAATTTCAGCTTGCTGATATTCAAATATTATTAAGTTATATAACACTTCAAATATTATATTCATGGGGAAAACTCTAAAGTTGAATGCAAATTTAAAAAAATGGTTATTTATATTGATTGTTGTAACAAGATTGTTCTGTTAATATCCGAAAATTCAAATAGAAAGCAAAATAATAAAATCCGCGCAGTGCTCTATTATTGTGAGCGATTGAAAACCCTGTTTTTCACCCTCTTGACCGAGTTATTAAAAAAATCAAAGGTCTACTCTGATTTCCTGGAAACAGTTAAGAATCTGTTTTTTAATATTTATTCAACAGTTCATTATTGAAATAAATTATGACAATGGACTTCAATATAGTGGGAATTAAAAAATATTTGTCTAGGTTATAGCCAGAACTAGTCTAAGTGGGTGTGATGAAGTGCTTTGATGTATTCGAGATCTGCAACGATTTTTTTATAATATTGCTTAATTATTTATTTATTAAATTACTTTATTTCAACTCGCTGATATTCATACTTCAAACATTATATTCACGGCAAAAAACTATATAAAATCAAATTCAAATTTCTTAATTCCTAATTTAATTTTTTTAATATTATATTGTTTTAAGATTGTACTGTTAATATAAAACAACTCATACATACATTAAAGGTGTACTCTGATTTCCAGGAAACGATCTATAAAAAAAACTCTCCGACAATTTTTAATTATCTTTTTTTTAATGTGTATTCAACAGTTTTGGCTATAATTTGTTTCAATAATTTATATATTTTTTATATCAATATAGTACATATTTTAATGCCTGGAATGAAGACTTTATTTAATTATTTTTCTCTTGGTTTTCTGTCTTTTAATATATTTTTTTCTCTTATAAAGGTATGCATCTTTTTTAATCACCTTGTTTTCATTTTACTTTTATATATTGTGTTATTTTTATAATTAATCTTCTTGATCAAATGAATTAAATAAATAAATAATTTATACGTAATTCATCATGAAATCACAAATTTTTAGCAGTTTTATTGATTGATTTCTTATACTATTACAGACTAATTAGCTTTTAAACAATCACATTGGTTATTATATGTTTTGAGAAACATTATAGTGTAGTATTACTTGAAAATAATTATATTTTCCACGTTATTTTTCACGATAAAATAATATTGAGACATTTCTTCGATAATAAATATACATATATTATATTTGACTGTGATTTTGATATAAAATTGCCATTTTAAACCACGGCCAATTATTAGCATGACTCATTTGGAAGGACACTGTAGGGTACTTATTATGAGCCTTAGGGTTTTTAGGTCAAGTGCGACTACTACAGCCTTAATGGTTAAACTTACACGTCTATTCAAAGCCAAGTCTAGAATCACTACAACATTTTAAGTGCATTTTTAAACGGACAATCTAAGCCTTCTCATTGTGTTGTTTGTTAAAATTAAACAAAATATATTAAAATATAAAATTTATCTTTTTTTAATATTAATTAATCCTTTTTTTCCTGCTGAGATTGTATATTGTTGGGGGTAAAACAAACAGCTCATTAGAGGGAGGCTTTTTTCGCATTGTTTCAGTAGTCCTGAAATATGCACTAAAGACCTCCTGAAAGAAATGAAAGCCTGGCTATATTGTCTCAGTATGACAAAGCATTAAACCGACTGTCTCTGGTTCGAGTCCCAAGCTAATTATAAACGGTATAATGTGGATCCTGTCAAATAAGGCTTAGGGGGATTACTCGTATAAGGGATGGAAGATTTTTTTTATCAAAGAATATTATTTTTCTTACGAGAAAAATATGAATTAAAATATCATTCTATAAATAGAGATTTTAGATACGAATACAAAAAATAAACTGTAATTATTTTTTTAAGAGGAACAGTAACTTTACTTATTTATTATACAATGCTGTCAATGTAATTTTTTATATTAATAGTTGCGATAAATATCATCTTAAAATTTCTGTATTTTATTATAATATTTATACACTTTCTTGATACTAGCGTAATAGTTCAAGGGTATAAATACTGTGGTCATGAGTTCAAATCCCGGACAAGCAGTAAAAATATTTAATCGGTTATTACGAGTGGGAGATCGGAAATAATATTAATAAAATCCCGATCGATCGCCTTGATCTGATTTCCTGGATAATGTTTGAAAGGGAAAAGGAATAGAAAATACAATCAAATTATTAAGGCACAGGAATAAATCGCTTAGTCTGGTCTCTATCAAACTCATCTTCTTAGGCTGCCATCTTGATATTTATCATGCACTTGCCCGGCCTTCTAATATCGGTGGTAACGCCTGAATGTTTTCTTTTACTTTACAATATTTGACCAGATTATCAAAATACAATTTTGCGATATTATTTTTTCTTCTGTCGATTTTTAATAAATATATTATTAGGGCATGGATATAAATTGCTATGTTGAATAAAACAGCAATTTTAAAACTTATTTTTATCCATGAATTTAAGTCTATTTAATGGGTTCAAACCCCGCTCAAGTTAAAAAAGGTTAAATTGATTTGATTGGTTATTACGACTAGGAGATCGGGAATAATATTAATTAAATCTTGTCTTGATCCAGGTTTACTCTGATTTTCTGTATTGTAAGGTAAATACTGATTATTAAGTCGGTGACCTGTGTAACTAGTAATAGTTAAGATCATCGACAGACAATTAATTAACACGTTGTTGTGTATAAAAAATAGGCTAGGCGAGTAGGCTAAAATTATACGTCAAAATTCATTGTATAATCCGGGGAATCATTTTAAAACTTGTTCAATTCATCGGGATTTTATTGATTTTAATTTTATTTGTATTATTTAATACAAGTAGATGAAAATTAAGTTGTCAATGGAGCTTTGCGGTACCCGGAAACCTCCCCTATTATTTTTTTTTTCCACTTGTAACCAGTTGTATTGTTGTTGTCGGGTTTTGTTGGCTCGAACCCAAGACCCGGTGGAACTTTCTCCAGATTTATGACAATCGTAATACTGGTTCGGTCCCC
>JAGTTH010005399.1:0-51945 GCA_022606485.1 Agraylea sexmaculata
GAAATATAATATATACACGCCTAAAAGACAATAACTAATTTAAATTATGACACAGTTAATAAGTAACTATTTGTATAAATTATCATATAGAGAGAAAAGGCGCAGAATCAGATTAGCCTATTGAAAAAGACCAAACGGTGTTTTCTTATAGATAATAGTCGGACTAAATATTCCGACTATTTAGTACAATTATCCTTGGCAATGTCACGGAGGTATTTTCATAATAGCCGAAATGAGTTCAGGCGGCTTCGTTTACGGTAGGCTAAACTCATTATTATCGTTTTTCAAATAATTCGTACAGCACAAAGTAAAGGCGTAATTGTTCTTGTATTGTGTTAAATTTATTGTGCCAGTTCATCGAAATATACAGACAGAACTTTGCTTAGGGACAATGGTACTTATTCGAATGAAGTTTGGTTTAAAATGTCTGGATGGCTTGTATAATATTATGAACTAAACAAGGATCGCTTTAGAGGAATACACCATAATCACATTTTCGGATGTTTTCTTAATGGTTTCCGTAAACTGAAATTTATAAACATAAATTTCTTAGCACCAATCGGAAGCGTTTCTCATTAGTGTGCTTTTAATGGTCGTTTATATTTTTGAAATGGTTTTAAAATAATTCGATAGGTTATTAACACATATGTGTACCAACAAATTCACAGTAAACATAGAGAGATGAAAAAAATACATTCTTCACATATAATACCTTAAAATGTATATATGTATGTACAATATATATGTTAAAATATTGAAAATTGACTAATTAAGAGACTCAATAATCAAATAATACAAAATTCAATAAAAAAATTACGATTTTCATAGAGTTAGTACAATTTGGCTCACCTGTTAATGGCTGCTGTAACTCCACATTTTGAAAGCTTATGAATATAAACACATACATATATATAAACTGATATTTTTCAATGAGAGAAGACAAATAATATATTTATTTAATTATTGTATTATTTTGGTGCAAACATATAAGTTTGGCTTTCTTTTAATGATTAAAAAATACATCATACATTTTCACTAAATAATTAATTAATTAATAATAAGCCGCTGTCAATCTACATTTAAATGGATCAGTAACACAAAAACGTATCTACAAACTAACACTTTTGAAGGAGAAAAAAAAATTATTGTTATTAAAACTTATAGGTTTGGCTTTCTTTTAATAATTAAAATATGTGACATAATTTTTTAATGATATATTTTTGCTCAACACCTAAAAAATATTATTTCTAACAATAGCAATGGCATAGTTACAATATGTATGAAATTCTATGATGCGAAACTAATATAAATGGAAAGTTGATAATTAGATTGCAAATTTAACCGTACCACAATATGAGCAGGAATATTTAGGGCATCTGCTTTGTGTGACTTTGAAATGGTGAACAATACAAGTTGAATTTGTTTTTATAAAGAATATTCCTTCGTTTACATTGAAACACAGGTTCTAAGTAATAGGTTTAATTGAATTAAAAATTAAATAATAATAATATAGTGTATATATATATATATATATATATATATATATATATATATATATATATATATATATATGATCTTAGAATAACCCAATGTGAGACTGTTATTACAATGACATCGAGCACTTTGTCTTTAGAATGTGAGGCTATTATAATCTTGAGCTGTCGACTAAACGGATGATAATTATGTTAGTAACTAAATGGGGAATACGACTAAATGGTTACTTGTATTCGAGAAATGGATTACTAAATGAGGATCTCAATCATCAAGAATTTCATTAGCTTTAATTCAGTATTAAAAAGTCACACATACGTTTCGATGGGTTATTTATTTTATTAAATAAAAAGAGAGAGACAGAGCTTTTTTTACAGAGTAAAGGAAATCAATAATCGATATGAAATTAAGATACATATTGTGGAAATAAGTAGAGTGAAGTATAAATATATAAAAAAAGAGAATTTATATAAAAAAGTAAAGTATAGGAGATAATTATTTATATGTTTCCATATAAGGTCACTCCTAGATAAACTCTGTAGGTGGCAGAATTGGTGGAAAAGTATATATGAATAAATAAGTGTATTTATTAAAACGATGTTATAAAGACACAACATAAGAAAAAAAAACAAATAATTGAAATGGTAACTAATTAATCATAATATATATAATATATATTTTAAGTATTACTAGTTACACAGATAACCGACTTAATAATCAGTATTTATTTTACCTTACAATATTTACAATTTTTCAATCTTTAAAAGAAAGCCAAAGCTTTACGTTTGCACCAAAATATTAATACAAAGAAACAAAAATAATTTTCTTCTCTCCTTGAAAATTGACAGTTCTGACTATAAGCGTTTTTGTGTTAACAAACTATCAAAATTTAGATTGAAACTGGGTTATTTGACATTGACACATTAGAAGGAAAGAAATCTCGCTAATAAACTGTGACATTATTTAATTAATTAAATTTTCAATAATTAATATTTTAGCTTAACCCCGCCTCCCTGGATTTTTTTATACGGAGTATCGTAAAAATAATATTGAATTTTGTTTACATATTGTATTATTGAGTTTAATATACAGTTTTAATTGTAACCGACGTTGTATCTATATCAGAAGATATTTTATAAAAATTCGTCTTATTATAATTAAATGGTTAAATATTAAAAGTTAAACCTATAAGCTTACAGCAAAATATTTATCCATTGTAGGTATTATTTTAGTCACATCGATTAAAAACCGATTGTATTTTCACAAACGTCGAAATTTGAGACATTTTTCACGACGACGAAAATAAAATTCGACAGTTATCAAGAATATTTCCCACAGGCAAAAAACGAGCAGATTTCACATTTGGCAGAGTTTACGTAAAAGATTTTCGCTGCGTAATCGCTTGTCGTCAAAATATATAGGTTCGGCTTGATGTTGTGGTGATGAGAAACGATAAACACATCCAAAGTCATTTACCACCAAATGCCATTACAAAAAAAAATTATATACATAATAAAGCAATTCAAATTTTATCGGTATGGAATCAATGGTATGTGACACATTTTTAGAACGAATGTGTTTGACTAAAACGAGTTTTGTTTAGTTTGAAGAATGGCGTGGGAATAGATATAACTGCGGTGTGACAATGTTAGGGGTGTAAGCTTTCAGGAGTTTGTTGTTCACATTTCCATTTCAGGAGGTTTATTTGTGTTTGCTTAGGACGGTTTTAAATGTGTATTTTACCCCCGGCGGTGTTCGCTATTCTAGATCCTGAAAATATACCGACCGACATGATGTTTTAATTAACGCTTTAACGTTCGCCTAACACAATGGACAATTTATGAAGGTGCCCTTACCGCAACACCCTGACTTTCATTTTTTAAATGAAAAATACGACACTTTCAATTTAAAGCCCCTCGACATTTTTTCTCAAGAAAATATGCCATACATTAAAATTTAGCAGACCCCGTAAACAACTAGCAACCATATTTTTATCAATGTTTCATGGTCATCAACTTTCCTTCCCAACACTTATACTTCTTCCCAAATCTTAACCCCCCAAAAATAAAATTATTTCTCATTAATAAAATATTATTAAATACAATATTTTTTTTTATATATTCTATCCTGTATACATGAAAAATAATTCCCAAAAATAAAATTATTTCTTATTAATAACAATATTATTGAATACAATTTTTTTTTAAATATTTTATCCTGTATACATGAAAAATAATTCCCAAAAATAAAATTATTTCTCATTAATAACAATATTATTGAAGACAATATTTTTTTTATATATTCTATCCTGTATACGTGAAAAATAATTTTCAAACGAACCTTATTAATAACCACCATCAGGATTTCTTCACATACCACATTCTTACTTACATACATTTAAAAAAACCTACAATTTTTCATGATTTCCACAAATATTAACAAAAATTAAAATAAACAAATCCTACTCATCCGCTCAATTAAAAAAAAATAATGATCGATTGTTACGACTGGAAGATCGGGAATAATATTAATAAAATCCCGATCGGTCGTCTTGATCCAGATTTACTCTGATCTCCTGTATTGTTATAAGGTAAATACTGAGGTGATTATTAAGTCGGTGACCGGTCAAATTAGTAATAGTTAAGAATTAGACGTTTTCGTGAAAAAAAAATACAAAATTTGCACCCCATTCCCCTTTCATTGTCATTCTAAAGTAAAATTCTAAAGTACATATGTATATTATATAAGAATGACCTAAACAGAATTATACATATAAACTGTACTATTTCGACTTATTTTTGTATGCTATATAAAAAATACATTTTTCTCAAATTAAATTTAAAAATAAAACAAATTAACTGATTTCTCAGTTTAGCTTACCCGTAAGTCATTCCACTGATAATAATAAGCCGCATTTCAATATTTCAGTAATATAAAAATGTATTTCCAAAACTGACTTGTTGAATTTTTTTTTATAGTAGTGTGAATATTTTGTAAATATGTAAATGCCTAGATTTGGCTTTCATATAGATTATTAATATGCTATATTAGATTTTATTATAATTAGACTATGATATTATTATCATTTATATTTATATATCAGTTTCTAATAAAGATACAACTTAAGAGTAAAACTGCATATTTATTGTTGTAGATATTATGTTTATGGGTCACAATTTTCTCATTTATTTAAGGACAATGAAGGTCAAGGTCATTTAATACCATAGCACAGAGTCTCACCTGAAATTCCTATGTAAATATTTTTATAATAAAGCAGGCGATCTGGATAGTTTGTAAAGTCGGAGTAAGGTTTGTCAGTTGATCCCGCATCAGTTGTGGTCTTGATAGATATAGTGATAAACGCCTCTGTAGCCGACAACACAGAAAGGGGGTTAACACTCTATATGCTTTATATGTATTATATGTACAATCACCCGTGTATATCAATCAACTGACACTTCAGCAAAAACTCATGAAAGGGAGACTTCATCCTCAACTTAGTCAACACCGCTGAAAAAAAATATCACCCACCGCCCACCATCCGCCATATTATGACATCACAGTCAACCAATTAAATGAATTTATTCATTTTATATGCGTGTACTTTGAATTTGCTTAGTTCTCATGTTATATTTCACCATTTCCTAGACCTAATGCCCTAGAGTGCTGAAGCCGACCAGCTAATAAGCCACTTTTATACTTGGTTCGTCAGACACACAATCCCGCTTGGTTTTCCCATCGGCTTTCCCACTTGCCTATACGATTTCTAGTATTAATATATTATCAACTCAATTGAGTATTCTTTAATTAAAATGTGTAATAAAGAGAAAATAATCAAGTTGAACAGACAATTAACTGTCAAACTGCCAGGTATATGACTTTTTTATACTATACTCACTCAAGTATTTTCAATTATTACAACAATATTGTAACAAGGTATATAAAAAACTATTTTAAATAGACATAAAGACATTCTAAAAATAATTAATGAATCACAATATTATTGAATACAATAAATTTATTAATATCCACTATCAGAATTTCTTCACATACCACATTTTTGCCTATAAGTATACCTACATTAAAAAAAGAACCTAAAATAAAATAGGCATTAGAATACCCTCTTTATCCATCAGAGTTCTTAATTCTTAAATAATATAATAATATTTTAATAGATAAATAAGCAACATTTATTGGGTTTTAAATTTTGAATAGTATTCAAATTGGATATCCAGCAACAGAATGACATTAAATAATAATCAACTGTAGAAGCGTTATAGCTGAGGGGATAAGACTCATGGCAAACTTTAGTCATAGGTGCAAATCTCTCTCACTTGATCCAGGTTTACTCTTAATTTTTGTATTGTAAGGTAAATCCTGAGGAGATTTTTAAGTCGTTGACTTGTGCAACTAGTAATAATTAAAATCAATTTCGTTTGATTTCGATCAGTTCCATAACTTTTTTTGTTCTTTCTTGTAGATATTGTACTGATCTAAACGTCACATAAACAAGAAGATGCGCAATCAAAATTGTAGCGGGACTTTTGCCCCACTCGTTATACAATATATTTTTAATTGACTAAAAGATTTTTTTCACCATTGTGTATTGCCAGTGCGATTATTATAAAAATATACTAAAACGAGCCTAAGCATTTTTTTGTATAAAATTTTTTTTATTTATTATGACAGCTTGAGAATCAGTTTTATTAATGAGTGAATATATGTTGTCATTAGAGAAAAACAAAAACAACTTATGATGTAACCTTATTAGTTCAAGTACAAGTTCAAATTGAATACGTCAACAAGGTATTGTTATTTACTTGCAATCTCTTACATATACATGAACATATACATTAATAAATAAAGAGTGCGGGGGATACTAAGCAATATTTTATTTTAAATAATGTTGAATGTGTATTGATTTGGAATAATTAGGTAAAATAGTCGAGGATGCTAATAGTGAAGAGAGTGAGCGAGGAAGGTCGGCCTGGGGGTGAAGGGGTGAGTGGTTAAGGTCTCGAATGGTGATGGAAAGAGGGTGGATCGATGGTGAAGAGGCTCCACTTAGGTTGAAGACATCGCAGGAGCAGATGACGAGCGCAGCCAGTACTACGAGATTGCCTCTGACTTCCCAACAATAGACCCAGCCTCTCTAAACACACAACTGGTCCAACCTTATTGTCTACCTATTCTAGTTATCATCTAGTCCTCCTACCATTCTTCTTTTTTACAACATACATACTGCTTTATGAATGGGCCGTGTAATTAATTTTCCCCGTTGACACCCGGGTTCATTGAGCCGTGGCGCTTCATCGCGATACAAGTGACGGAAATAAATCCTTTACAAAAATATAACAATGGAAAGTGAAATTTCATATTGAACACAATCGATTATTGTACTTGAAAATTTTGAGAAGAATGCTTGGCCTCAGTTCAGATCAGAGCGAATTTATATTTATAGAAGGGTCATATTATACAAATACTTTATATGTGAATTGTACAGGCAATTACATTTTTTAGCCTCTTTTAACCTCAAGATAGTCTTGCAGACGTTCCAAACAAGACTGTTTGACTCTCATCTCTCGTCTTAACGTAAAAACTTCTCACGGTGTTTGAAAATGTGCTCTTTACAATTATGAGGGATGTGGATAATAAATGGCTTTGAGTTTTATAAAATTGCGATGTGATATTCAGAATTTATACCTATAGAAGTGTCATGCGTATTGTTTTCATATATTCTTACGTCATGCAAATTGTTTAAATAGTGACATTATTTATCCTTGAATATATCAAGCAACTTTTAATAACCCACTTAACCATATTAAGTGATTGTTATTAGAAAGATCGACAAGTGACAGATAAACAGTACGAGCGGTAAAAGCAGCGGTCTATATAGCGAATGTCTCTGCTCTCTAAAATAAAATATGAAGCAATCAATTAAAACTTTGCTAAAATATAGTTTGTCTTTAATTGAACTTCGAAAATTAGCTTTCATAATTTCCCATCACGTTATTTTTTTAAATGTATTACAGGTCAATAAAAAATACCAATTTATTAATATTGCCATACAATACTTCATATGCTCACTCATATATTTATAATAACTGGAGATTCTCAAGCTAATGATTTCATATTAAGTTATAGTTATAGTGGGATTTTCAAGTACAATTATAATTTGGTGATATATTTATATCGATGTGCTCGAATTCAAAGAAATGTTTCGATATAACGAGATGAATGTTTTTTTTAAGTATATCTATTTATAGATAAACAAAACGGTTCATTAGTTTCACTCTCGGTAGACGTGTAATGATGTCTTCTCGTATTTTGTAGATGAAAAGCTCTTTTCAGAGTCAAATAACAGAGGGTAAGCGATATGGAAATGTGAATAATACAAGTCTAGGTGTGTGTTTTAACAATGAGTTTTTTACACAGCGAGTGATTTTTACAAGTCGACCATTTCTTCTTGTTGTGATTTAATGTTGGCGTAAAAAATGTAAACGGATTTAATTTTTTTTTTTGACAAAACCCTTTATTAAAGTCTTTCCAGCGGGTGTATGAATTATTAGGTTGTGATATTTTTTCGCTTCTGGAGTTTGTGAGACCCCTTCCAGTGACAAGTGGTCGTGACTCACATTTTAATACTTCTCCGACAGTCGAGCTTAATTCATGAGACGAACGCCGTATCTTTACGACAATTCGTCCATGATAAAATGATTATATTGGGAAATTCGACTGAAAGAATTATTCAATTGTACACCCATTTATAATTTGCCCCGGCAGTATATCCATATCACGTTGCTCGTTGGTTAGTCATTCATTTCATTTGACTAATAGCCATTTAAAAATCCTGTAAGATACTAGATCAGATCTTTACGTGACATATATAATTTTTTTTATAAAAAATATTATATCTTGCTTATTAAAGTAGACGGTTATTGGATGAGACATCATGGCAACACTGCTCACATTTATAGATCACGCTGTCAAACTGTCAAGACCATGACCCCCCGATATGTTTACAGCAATAGCGGGATAAAAATATTTAGAAAACAAACTAACAAAACTCAAGGCCTATTATCATATTAGGCTAATTACTTTTATGATGTGGGTATTTTTAGATTTTTGAAAATTTTTACCCTCTAATCAATTATTACAAAAAATAATTGAATTTATTACTCACTCTCCACAAAGATAACCAAACACCCTTTAAATATTTGATGTAAAAATAAAGTAGTTTCATCTTGCCAAGCACTCTAGCTCAAAGCTCAAGCTGGTTAAAAATAAGTAATATGAAATGCATTGATATCACACGACTATTTTGTTCATGAATAACTAGCCAATCTTGTAGCATGTTAACATTGAAATGGATAATGACAGTTGTCTTGTATTTTATAATAAATTAAGGCAGTCATAGATCAATTAATTGAAATTCGGTTTGGTTTTGTGAGAGAGTGTGTGTAGCTGTTTTGGACAGAAAGGGTTTTCAGTTATTACACTAAAACGTCCATGATTTATGAGACAAACCAGCACTAATTATTATTTAATTTATTTCCTTATTTTGAAATGGATAGTATTTTCCAAATAAATCACTATTATAAAGCTTATTCGTGCAGTGCTCCAATTACAAAATAAAACTATTTAGTACACCTAACTAGGCGCGGCACAGATATGGGTACTCGTTGGTGCTTCTCGTATCTCCGCCAATGAGAGAAACGTAAACAAACATGAGTGCCAATCAAGAACGAGCATTCACATCTGTGCCGCGCTTTATTTTAAATGTCACACAGTACACGATTTTTTTCTTTTATGTTTTTGGCCATATAATATATTTACATATGTTGTTTGTTTTCAGTGCAGTTTGTAAATTGAATAGGTTTCGCTTGTTTGTATGAACTTTATACAAACTTGTAAATTGAGATGGAAGCTCGTGAATCGATAGAAGCAGTATACGGTTAAATATTTGATGGGAAGGTAAGGAAATCTTAGGAATGCGAATGAGAAATACCCGGAGATGCAAGCAAGAGGGTGTCATGATCTGCAGGAATTCACTAATGAATTGTATAGTCTTTCATAATGAGGAGCCACTTTTTGCATTCGAATATCACAAGATATTGAATTTATACGTTGGATTGTAAGCTCCTTGCAGCTCGGAAGAAGGGGTTTACTGAAGCGGAAGAATAAAAAGAACAAAAAGCTAAGGAAGGACAGGAAGAGAGAAGAAATGGAGAAGTTAAAAGTTGGTTGGTGAGCAGGAAACAAAGGCACCCACGCTTTTCTTGTGCTCCTCATCAGCAGTCTTCTTCAACCACTACTCTAAATGATGTTTGTCCCATTACGCTCCCTGAACACACACAAAACAAATTGAAAAATAAAACAACACAAAGCTTTTACCCTTCGCGTGTACATTGAAATCTATTAAAAATCAATTGAAAGAAAATGTCATATTGCGTCTTTTCATGAACTTCAAAATGATAACGGAAAGATTTTACTGACACATCTATATTAATGGTTCAAATATTTTAGTTTTATTTAATATTTTTATTGCCTAGCGTGACTGCCTCGCTCACTCAATATTCGCCCATTGCTGTAAACATATCGACGGGTCCTGGCTCCAAAAGTTTGACAGCAAGACATAGATGCATAATATGTTAACAGTGGTAATAATACTTTAAATAAAGGTCAAAAACAAGGGAGGCAAGGATGAATTTGTCACCATAGGTTTCGTATGCTTTTACCGCACGTACTGTTTATATGTCACTACTACAAAATTATACCGTCTTTCATCTTATATTCAATGAGCTTACGCGTGTAGAGGTGCCAATAATACTTTAAAAATTTAAAGACTTTAAAAATTTAAAGGCGATAATGAATTTGTCTCCAAAGGTTAAGTTTAACAGACGTTGGGTCTCTCCTTGTACCGCTCGTACTGTTTATCTGTCACATGTCGATCTTTCTAATAACATACACCGTCTTTCATATTGTATTCATACATATATGATAAGTTAAGTTGCTTGATATATTCAAGAACAATTATAAACAATTTACGGGATCATTTGGGATGTTTTGTAAAAAACAATCGAATGTCTGATTTAAGGGTCTATATTCTTGAAGTATATGTATAATATGCGCATGTAGTGGTGACCATCATGTTCCAATGTATGAAAAAAATACGAATTCATGGATACTTCTATCAATATAAACTTATTGGTTTTACAATTTTTTTTCATCCAATAATCGTCAACCTCATTAAAATTTATTATACTATTACAAATTACATATTTGAGTTATTTCTATGTATATGTAACTCAAGATCTAATCAGTCTTACCGGATCTTAGGGTACAAGGGTATTTAAATGGCTATTAGTCAAATTAAATGAATGATAAACCAGCGAACAACGTGATATATTGTAGAAGGGTCGGGAAAAATTATAATTTATAATTATCTCAGTCAAATTCCTTATTATACTTTTTTACTATGTACGAATTGTCGACTTGAATTGATAACTCAAAATCAAATTATGCAGAAGCAACATTAAAGAGTTTCACTCTCCCAGAAATATAATATTTACATAGATTTTTAAAACGTGTGTCAACTTGGTATAATAAAACCTTCCAATAAAATTAATTTTGATTTTGAAGAGAGAAGATATTGCATTTGCAGATTAAGCTATCGATATATGACGCAAGATCTGATCTACTAGTTTAGGGAGTGATTTAAATAGAATGATGTTTAATATAATTTTTTGTTTGTTGTTCAGGCTTTTATTAAATGATTTTTTAAAATTATAATTATGCTCTGTTTTTTATTATAAAGTGAAATACTACCGTGAACTTAATAATTGGTAATCATTTTCCGTAAATACAGTCAAATCCTATAATTAGTTAATTAGTGTTTGGATTCGGTAAATTGAACAGATAATTAAAGTATATTCGAGGATAATTAATCCACGAGGAATTAATTCAAAGCGGAAAGTGTCAATGATGTTGGTGTTTACAATATTAATTAATAATAGTTTATTTGACTGCCATAATACAATATATTGGCAATTGGCAGTTGTATTTGTTATGGTTTTCCATTATAAATCAAGGAGCAATTTACCACCATGGTTCAGTTCTATCAATCAAGTTATCAGGCCAACCATCACTTTGCGGTGTCTGAGACAAATATACCATCACTCAACATTTGTTGGGCCAAACCTTTCAAATCATTCATTACAATCAATCAATTAATATGATTAATGCATCTGCCTCCTGTGGGAATGCCTTTACGTCGGGTTTGAATTAACAGGCGAGTGGATAAACGATAAGCGCAGAGGAATCAACGAAAAGGCTGAAGAATTTTCTTGTAATTGAATTTCATTATGAAATACCGTCTGAGAAATATGGAGCAGCATCGGAGCTTCTTATATAGTATAAAAATATATACGCGATTTTAAGCTTTGACTTCAAATAATAAAGCCAAAAAGCTCCCTAAAAGGTAACATGCAAACACGATATTGCTTTCTTTTCCCCACACAAAGTGTGTGTGAAAGTGTTTTTGCATAAAATAAATAAAAATATTTGTTGACCCATTTCCGCAGCTAATCTATCAAAGTATTGAGAATACCGAGTTGATTTTGCCCACATAAAGGAATTCCTTTATAAGAAAGCCACCAAGTCGATTGAAGGGATAAAAGAAAAGCCCTGTCCCTTTATACGAAGATCGGTGAATCGTTGTTAGATTTTCAATCGACGAACATAAGCGAAAAAAGGGCGAATCAAATAACTCTCCAAAGAAAGAACCGGTTCGATTTCATTCAGTCAAATGCTAAATATAATTTATGACGTAAATCAACATTAAAATTAAATCAGACCTAACCTAGTCTCCACACCTCTGCCTTGTGAGGATGTAAAATATATATTTTTAAAATCTGTCACTATTCACAAGTTTTTTTGTATTGTAGATCTCTGAATCAATAGGCCACTTAACGGGAACCACCGATGATTGATCTTGATTGGATGATACCATCTGCTTGCAGACGAGTCTGAGTGAGACAACACTGTCATTGTTTACATTTGGCTAAACGTCACTTCACCTGAATTCTCGATAAAGTACACCTTTACCACTGCTCTTAATTATCTTGATATTTATCATCCAGTTATATGGCATTCTATTATCGGTGGTATCGGATAAACGCATGTTAACATTCTTGAGCAATTATTATATATTTACAACTAACTGGTAACACCCATATAATCAAAGTGTTCTACTATTTACTTACATTACTATAGATACAAAAAGTTGGGTTTCCGTCAGACGCAGTCTATTTTTAAGTGGTGGGGGTCTCGAACAGCCAATAAGAAGCTTGCTACTGTAGTGGTTGTCTTTAGACAAAACGCTTTAGTATAGATATTCATCTAAAAACTTAATTATTATATTTTTTTCAAATTTAAATAAACCAATTAGATTTGATTGATAACCGCGTTGAACAAAAAACCTCTAATGGATCGGATTTAATTCCGGAAATTGTTAGCTGTTAAAATATCACTTTGTCCCGTTTGATATCGCAGTGGGGAATGTGGTTTGTTTTATTTTATTTTTTGAACAGCAGCATTCAGTAAATTGTCACCACGAGGCGAAAAGAACAGAATGCCGATAACAAGGAGAGCAGTCAACGATAACAGTGCTGTGTCGTTAGACGGACTTTCTTTTTTATTTTGAATTGTCTCTCACTAAAAACTCTGCCTTTGCTCATTTCAGGTGCTATTATAATAAAACTGCATTTCTTTTGATGAATTTAATAACTCTGCTATTAAATTCATCAGTGGGGATAAAGCACTGGCTTAAAATATTATGATCATATATCAATGATATTGTGGGTTGTTCTTCAAATAGTGAGCAATACAAATATGATCACGTGAGCCACGTGATTAATTAAGCTTCCAAGGCGTATAAATTTCGCATTTAAAAAAATCATTTTTCTAGCAATCTTTGTAAAGTTTGTGATGTTTGTTTGAGTGTAAATTGGTAATCGGAAATAGTACTAATGGGAGAGTCGAGTATTCCACCACAAAGGGAACGAGTTCAATCAGCAAACCATAATTCAGAGTCTTTCTCTAAATATTTATGCCAAACTTCTTCTTGAATACATTAAAAGTTTCTAAAGACATCCAGACTCACGGAATCGATCTTATTTTGGCTTTTGGCGACACGAAAATGCAATTTGGTCAATTCAGACAGTCAGATGTCGCCACTCCACAACTTTTTACAACATTAATATTAATCTGAATTTTCAAATTTCAGATATCCAGAGAGCGCTGCCTCAATCGAGTTGGAAAGGTTGGTAACATTTTTTTAAACGGAGTTTTTTTAATTGAAGTATACAAAACGTCGGGTGTGAAGGCTTTGAATGCAACAGTGATTCCGAGGTGTAAACGTAAACAAGAGAATGTGCATCATTTGTAGGTGTTTCAAGGAAGGAAGGAAGGAAGGATAGAAACACTAATAATTGCATGCAGCAGTACGACTAAAGCCTTTGTTCTGTATTCTTCAAAATAGAAACATTCATTGTAACGACATGTCTTCTTATCACACATTCTAAAGGTGTCCTGAAATTAACAATATTTTTTATAAAATTTATAATTATCTTCCATAACCACAAACTCGACATTGACTTGCTTCGAGTAAAACGATTTTAATAAAGTTTTTAAACATGTAGTAACAACAAATAAGTAGTATATTGTGTGCCACGTTGGTTATGTGACGTTTAGATCAGTTTCGCCCCGATTAATCGCATAATACGCCCCAATTTTTATAGTGACAAAACTGATCTAAGTGTCACACAACCAAGATGACTCGCAATCAAAATGGTAGCGAAAGATTTGCTCAATCCATTATGTGCATATAAAATATTATAATAGTTATACTTTCACATATTATTAATAAATAAATAAATTAAGGCACATTTAAATCGCTATGTTGAACATGCGTGCAATTTTTAAACTCCTTTTTCATAATGTAATCCAAGGCTAGTTATTAAAAAAAATATACCATAGTAAACATCATCGGCAGAACTTTTACAAATAATAAAGATAATTCAATAAGTTGAGTTCGTGGTTAAGGAACTGAACGCCTCATTTATTACATATATTTAATTATTTTTTTAATATCACTTTGCGATCCCCTACTACCTCATAAAATATTTGAAATTGCTTCAAGGCAATTGTGTCTCTTATGACAAAGGAGCTTTTACTAGAATGAGGATTTATTAATAATTAATTTTGTAGCAGAATTCTGGTTGTATATACTAATATTATTTAATTTTTTTATTAACAAAGTAAAGAACGAAAATTTGACTAATTATAATAGTCATAATCGTTAATGATTCATTAATTCATAAAATTATGTACCTGAATTTTCATATCACTCAGAATCAAACAAAATTAATATATGTATATATTATTTAATATATGTAGTGGTTGAAATAATTCAAATAAATTGAAAATGAAACCACTCAAGCCCAACATTATAGGGTCACTAAATAGTTATGTTCAACTTGTACATTTCATGAATTATTCCAAGCCTTAAAACTTTCACAATTAATTCCGAATACTTCACGTTTTAAATTGTAATTCATCAAAATGTGTAGTTTTGAGTTGAGTGAATAAATATTTAAAAAAAAACTGTAAGCCGACTGGCCTATTTTTTGTATATATGTATGTATTTTCAAGTGCTACAATTATTTTATTATGTTGAATAATATACGTAGACACATGGAGGAATGGAAATTGATAAATTGATTTCCATAATGCCATAGAGACGAGGGTTAATAATTTCCATCAGTTTAGGTGAGAAACTCCACGATGATAAATTGTTTTTATGTGGTGGATTTCCAGTACAAGTTTCAACCCTCTTTACATCCTTTGTTACCCTTGGCTACATCATCATTACGTACTATAAAACCTGTCAATAAACTAATAGATTATAAAAAGTTTTTCTTTCTAAAAAAAGCGACGGCTAGAGATAATCCGATAGTTTAAAAGACTATACAGTCGAACCTCACTTTAAGATGGTTGAGAAAATATGTATGTCTATTTCAATCCCACAAATAAGATTAATGTATTTTAAAAACCTATTATTAATAAAACGAACTTTCGATTTAAACAAAATCAAAAACAAAATGAAGTCAGCTTTTGGTAAATATAGATTTTGTTGAGATATACAATTTCTTTAGTCAAAGATAACAAGTCATTGATATAAATCAAGTTTTATATAAACTATCTTTAATTGTACTTCAAATATTGAAAGGCTTTCATGTAATCCCAACACCACCAAAAATAAACCAAAAACGAGCCAAATATTTTTTTCATATAATTAAATAATGTATTAATTATGATAGTGTGAGAATCATTAAAATATGATGTTAGTATCATATATCAATTCTGTTCATTGCCCTGTAATAAAGAATACCGATTATTAATAATTAATATAATACATTTTTTTGTGATCGTGTTGGCATTACATGAAAGCTTTTAAAATATTTGAAGTTCAATTAAAAACATGTTATATTCAGGATGGACTTAAATTAACTGAGAATAACTCAAGATGTGGTAGAGTATCACAATAGTGTAAATATTAATATAATATATAATTAAAAATATAAATAATGCTTTTTGAATTGAGGTTTGGCCCCATCGGCTGTTTCTGTGAAGTACTCAATAGTGACGGTCATGTTAATATATATATTTTTTTCGCTTATATCTGCGATACTCTACCACCCCCTAAAATATTCTCTGTTAATTCCATCTTTTATAGACCCTGTATATACAACTTATTATCGATTATTGAGCAGAGAAACCTATTTTACATCATTTTTATTACTGATAATTACATTTAATAAAAATGACATTTTATTTTTGACAACTAGATTTACAATATTTTTTTTTCATCTTTTTACCCATTTGTTTAATAAGAAAAGGAACATGTCATCGATTTTGAAAATATCAATATCTTAAAATAAAGTGCCTCATGAAAACTGACAGTTGTTCACTTGTGCCGTTTCTTAAATAACCAAGTCCTAAATAAAGGTTGTACTGTATTGATATAATACTGGATAATGGCCAGGGTCAAAGTTGTTTCCAAGATCATGATAAGCCGACCTGGTCGGGGTATTAAGATCCTGGATAACCGTGTCAACTGCCACTTCTCTCACAATCAAACAACCCTTATGAATAAATAATTACACACTCCATATTTCATGACCAACGATGAAGTAAGCATGCTATTTCCTATTCGAAGGGCGACCATATTTTTTTATAATATACTGAAAATCGATTCGAACCAGTTACATATGGTACTTTCAACCCCAATTATTATCTGTGATTCGGTGGAGTGTGACCCTTGTAGAAAATATATTGACACTAGAAAAGGTGAGATTTACCTCCACGAGAATGAAAAAATCAACCCTTATCTTGTCACCAGCATTGTACGAAAAAATTAAATACAAATAAAATCTTGTCAAAATAAGTAATTTCATCAACAGACTTATATAAAGGAATCACTATCTACGAGACATTTTTTAATAAAATAAATTTTATAATATACCCTAATAATCCTTTTCAATATTGAAAAACAGTTTTGTATGTATTGTTTACTTTTAATGAATATTTTATTAAATTAACCAATTTAATCATAAGTCTCATGTTACAGATAACCATATTTATCTCCTTTGTCATAAAATAAAAATCCTCCTAATTTAGTCGACTACTAGACAATTATTTAATTAATTTATTATAATAAATCATTCTTCTAAAAATATTAGACATTTTTTCAATTTGTATAGGCGTTTTTTTTAAATAAATCACCTCAAAATTCACTTATTTATACCTTCATCTTTTTTTATTAATTTTCAATCCCAATTTTTAAATGCGAGTAGGACATATTCGAATCTATGTATTTCTATCAATTTAGAAATACAAATAAGATTAGATTATAGATATAAATTAATATGAGTGTTAATTTATATAATTTCTTCTTAAAAATAAATTACATGAATCTCTTTGTTTAGGACTTAATATTTTTAACAATTTACTTATTTTTTGTAGAGCATAAAGTATTTGATTATCATAGTTAACTTCGAAGTATTCTATAATAACTTTAACGTGAAAAATATATATTTGGTGTTAGACTCCTGCGTTATAATGAAGTAACTATAGTGAAAGGGTTTGTATATAATGTAGGTATATAAAAGAAGAGATCCCTAGGGACTTATTGTCGATCCCTTTGATTTCGACCCTTGTGAAAGGTCACTTTTGAAAAAGTGCAATTTAATCGCCACCGACAGGAGATATATACATATGTTGTAACGGTATATTTTATCAATTCGGTTAACTAAGGTAATTTGTATTGAAGGGTGTGTGTGGTGGAAGTATAAAAATGATCATACCATATTCAGATAATATTTAAAGAACATACTTAATATGTTTTCAGCATAATGATGAGGTGAATCAGGTATAATGAGGGAGGCCTGAATATAATTGGGTGATTTGAGACGACGAGGTAAGGATGTTAATATGTGATTTAGGGGTTGTTTAATGCAGAAGAGAGCGAGAGTAAAGGTTAATTTAGTATAAGGGTGGTCGTATTGCCGCAAATGACAGCCTGTTTTACTCATACTGAAATCTGATAGCCTCTGTGTGTAACTTAATCATAACAGAATACAAGCCTTGTCACTCTTTTCTACCAAAATAAATATGTCAATTATATTGTACTTGTGAGTTATTTTTAATCGGAAATATTATAAGTTACAGTTTTACGGTAAGTAATGTTTTACGGGGCTTAATACAATGGGTGATTATCACAAAAGTGCATCTACAATATACCAGCTACTTGGGTTAAATATGCAGTTTTACTCTTAATGATTTTAACTAATTGCAACCTAAGTTTAACTAGCACAATTTTGATATTTAATTTGAATAATACAAAACATCTTATGAATTATAGTTAGGTGTACAGAGTATATAAGACTTTTTACCAACAACTAACATGATAATTTTAATAACATTTTTATTTGATATGAGAGGTATCTAATATTAAATAATAAGTATGTTGGAAAAAATTAAAACCCAAATATAAGGATAAATAAATGATAATAAAAGCTAATATGGCATATAGATAATAAATGTGCGTGAAAAATAAAAGGCAAAACTTATATATTTGCACCTATATTTACCGGTGTTCAATAAATAAATATTTTACTTTTAATTAAGGCCAGATAAGGGCGGATAACGGGATACGCCCCTTTTCTGTAAAATGACCTTTGTAAATAATAATATTTATTGATTAATTTGATGAAATAATATATTTTACTTTTGATTCATTGAATTTATGAAAAAACATACCTGTAATTACTCCAAAATATTTTCACAATTCACAGGGTGATATAACGGTTGATAATGGTATACGCCCTTCTTCCGTAAACTAACTTAAATTCAAAATTTTCTCTCGATATGTGTCATTAACCTGTTAACATGTTTTTTCCCTACATTTTGAATATATATTTTAATTCAAGTTAGGTAGCGAATTGTGTATGAAGCTACATACAATTATTTATTTTCACAACTATTTGAGGTGTTGGGTGGACTAAGGGCTGATAACGCAATACGTCTTTATTCCGTAAAATAATCTTTCTGAATAGAAAAACTTAATATCATGATTACATATCCTTTTACCATCATATAAAATGTTTTACTCGATTATCTCGAAACTGACTATTACAGTACACTCCCTTATTCCATCCAGGATATCAGGAAAGGACACTAGTTTTATCATAAATTTAGTGTCAAATCGACCATTAAATTTAAGTATAGTCCAGTGCTTATTTTCTAAAATGGGAGTTGAAAGATAAAATCCATAAATCCATGAACCATTAACTCTTTACCCGATGAAACCATTTTATTATTAAACGATTTGAATATTTACAAAGCAATTGTTGAGAGGGAAGAAACCGAGTTGAATTTAAAAATCAACATTTTCATTTTTATCGATGATCATTCTCTTTTCACTGTGACCTTTTTATTATGGGTTATAAATCTGGCAGATGACCAAGTGGGGTCACCCATTCAAATATTGATTGCCTTCAGCATCTACAAATCAACATATTCATGTATTTTTTATAGAAAATCTAATTAATTGTGGCGCCCCTGTTTGCTGACGATAGGTTCTATTGAATAAATATTTAAAGCATTATAGAATTCTGTCTTGTGTGCTCTTAAAATATACATTTTGATGAAAAGCACACAATATATACATATGTATATATCTTAAATCTCATTCATCTAATTATCGAGCTTGTTGAGCTTCTCGTTCCTGAATAATACTCCCTGCTTAAATAACATACTGTTTAATGAAGAACGTTAAAAAGATTTATGTTTTTAGGGTGCAAATAGACCGAGAATCCCCATCGGCTTAATTTGTATTAACTTTTATCTTGTATATATTTAAATTAAGTGTGTGTGATTTTTTATATATATTATTTTATTGAATGAATAGTTTATATAACTATGAATGAACCCAAGTGTATGCCAAATATAATATATATATATATATATATATATATATATATATATATATATATATATATATATATATATATATATATATATATATATATATATATATATATATATATATATATATATATTATATATATATATATTATATATTATATATATATATTTATATATATATATATATATATATATATATATATATATATACTATATATATATATAAATATATATATATATATATAAATTTTATTAACTTTGTATTGATTCATGACGATAACACACATCATAAGATTTTCCTGTAATACAATAAAATTATTCATTTATTTATATTCAGCTCGAGGTGATTTTTGTAGGGATTTTACAAATTTTGTTTTTTAGAAATAACAACGTGTTAAGGGCGACTCTGTCCGACTAAATAATCGCCTCAGTATTTACCTTTTAATCCAGAAATCGGAGTAAACCTGGATCAAAACGATCGATCGGGATTTTATTAATATTATTCCCGATCTTCCAGTCGTAATTACCGATCAAAGCATTTTTTTTAAATTTCACGAGTTGTTTTTTTTTACAAAAACCTAAAGTAAATTTGGCCCCTCATTCTAGGCGAAGTGTAGGGCAGCAAATGGGGGTAAATGGTCCACACCGTGCATATTTTTCCGCGAAATTCAGAATAAACCTAAGTTGAGACAATTGATGTTAATTTTACTAATATTAATATACATTACAACCGAAATCACAATCCATCTTTATTATTATGTTAAATATAATGATTGATTTTTAGTTGTTATATTGGATCATGAACACTTTTAACACATGCATAAAAATGCGGCTGTATTGAGGAATATTGTAGCTATAAAACGAGCCAATATCGGCATTTTATCTCTTGCCATTATTCATTTTAATATAGGAAGAATGACATTTGCTGGCTGTAAAGATGTTGCTTTGAATACTGAATCATTAATAAACACATACAATGTTTCGATATACTGACAATCTCTTCTATGTCTTATTACATTTTATGTTTTCAAAAACATTGTTAGAAAATATTCATCCAATTCCAGTTAAATATGAATGCGTATTCTATTAAACTTTAGTATTAGATACGAAATCAAATTGTTTCAACTTTTCGTCTAGAAAATGATTTAAGTTTCGTCAAACGGAAAACTTTTCGCTTGGAAATGACGCGCGATTAATATTATGTTAAATCCTAATTTTATATATAATCTCAAAAGAATCTTTTAGCTATAAAGATATTCTTCCTCAATAGAATTTGTTTGAAAATAAAATTTAATATGATATTAATGTCTTATTGATAATTTTTTTGATTATTTATGGATTTTTAAGCAATGGCATAAATCAATCATAATTGGTGTTTCTCATTGTACAAAGTAGATTTATATTTATTGAGAATATTTTAAGGCTTAAGTTGTTATCGTGATATTCCCAACATCAAAAATAATTGTTTTTTATAATATGTATAAATTAAAAAAGAAATATTACAATTTACTATAATTTTGTGTACAATAATAATCATTGCACACTTAAATAAAATGATAGCGGCTTATTATTATTAGCCAAATGAAAATGCCACTAACAGTTCATAAAGGTTTGATTAATTTATTGTTCATTATTACGAATAGATATATTTTTTTTGTTATTGGTATAAATGGTGGATTTAAATTATGTAATAAAGTTAATAAGGGATATAGAGTATTGTAAATAATATTATTGAATTACAGTATTGACTCCTTAATATAATATAAATACTCTTAATATAAATAAGAAAATATTTTTTATAGTATCTGTAAAAAAATAATACTTCTGATGACGGTTAATTCTGAAATTTTTCACTGATTTGGTATTGTGTTATCTTTATCTATGTATGTGGAGAATATATAGTAGGAGAAAAAGTCACCGACCGCCACTGATAATCCGTAATTTATATTCTTGTCCCAATACATAGTTATTCCATGAAATTGTATTTTTCCAAAGGATTTTCGGGCATAGTAACATAATTAAAGTCGGGATTTGGCCATAGCTTGAGATTATTCGTTTAATTTATCTTGGATTGTGCTCTCTGTATCAATTACTGTGGAATTGGGGGATAAAAAGAGTGAAATGGAAGCATTAATTTAGATTGAAACATGTTAAAGGAGATATTAGATCGGTAGTTAAGACGAAAGAGCGTGTCTCTTGGGGTTTAATCCCCATTGTGTTTGAGTTACACCAGGTATTACAACCACTATTATTTGGATAACACCCCATTCAGATTATATTATAACTATGACTGATCGATTCTCTCTGTATTATTATTGAACGACCCCAAGACACTCGAACTTTATTAAAACAACAGTATAATGGTTTGGCTTTTATTTAATTCACACATTTATTATTAATAACATATCTTCAAAAATAAGCTTCTTATATGGTTAAAACTTTGGTTACAATTAGTTAAGATGATTAAGAGTTAAACTGCATATTTAATTAATTTTTGTTTATAAACCATTGAATGTTTCATCGTTAACTCTCAAATTCCATAGATATTATTAATTATGAAAACGTTTCTTCTTTTAGTTATTATCGATTTATCTTGTTGTAAGTCCTTAATCTATTCCAACCTATTATTATAAAAGTTTGCATTTAATATTTTTATAAATAAGCATCTAATATGGTTACAACTTGGGTTACAATTAGTTAAGATCATCAAGATACCATTAAGAGTTAAACTGCATATTTAACAATTTTTTTGTTGATACATTTTTTTGTTTATAAGACATCGAATATTTAATACTTTATTAACAAACCCAATGGATATTATCAACTATGAAAATGTCATTTATTTATTTATTTCACTTAATATATTTCATATATTTCCAGCCTATTAGTACAAAAGTTTGGACATAATAATCTATATAAGCATCTAATTATACAATTAGTAAATGTCATTAAGAGTAAAACTGCATATTTCACACAAACAACGGATTTTATAAAATTAAAAAGAAATAGTCGATGTTAATATTTGTTTAAAAAATGATGTGTTTATAAAATAGTTCTTTATATGCCTTGTTACAATATTATTGTAAATTTGCGAATGATAATTAACAAATATCTTATTATGTCTTGAATTGTATAATTTTTAGAAGCACGATGTAATATTAAAATATTTTATTTAAAAAAATCCAACGACAAATATTTTTGACGGTATTGTCTCATTTTATACAATTTATTAAACTGGAGAAAGAATGTAAGAATTTTGTACACAAAACCACACTATTTCGAAGACAACGCTGTTTATTATATTAAATTTCATAAAAATGCGCAAGGATTTTTGAACAAACCGTATTTAAATGGTCAGCTCTGGAATTGCTGAAAATAAAAATAAATTCTTAAATAGTGAATGAATGTGTGAATATGCCACAGCCATGTTTAAAGGTATTAAAAGGTGTTTATGTATAACTAGGGTAATTTTAATTGAAATTTTCAATTTGTTAATGTTTTTTTATGTTCTGCCTGGTTTTTTAATAGGACGTTTATCTTTGAGTTTTGATTTCATTGTTGCTTTAAAGTGTTTTTTTTATCGATTAGAAGAAATTTTTGATTTTAAAAATAAAGTATGAAAATGTGGAAATTGTTATGCATTATCAAATTAAATACATCTAACAATATTATGAAATTATTTAATATTTTTTAATGCTCTGATTTGTTTTTAATACGAAGATAATACGTTTTTTGTTTTTTCATTCGAAAGAAGTTTGAAATTTTATTAAAATTATTAATAAAATAATATAACGCGGTTTTCATATGATGACAACACTCATCACAATATTTAAAAAGCGAGTCTCCTGATAAATACTTTTTTTGAGAATTTTCATTTATTATGCATTATTAAATATCTCTAATATTATTTTGAAATTAATTCAATAATATTATTATTAAAATACCCGTTTCGAGATTTTGGATATGTATTAATTATGATTAAATATTTAAATTGAATTATTTATAGATCTGGCAACACTACGTTTCATGTGTCAAGCAATTCGAATTGAATATATAAAATTTCTCAGATTACGATTAACTACCTTCTATTGACAGAGACATGAAATGTGTTATAGATAATGGATGAATCTACATTAGTTGCCGGTCAAAAAGGACTATTTTACTATTTCGAAAAAGTCCAATTATATAGTTTAAACAATCATTGAAAATGAACATTTTTTGAAGTTTCATATTAGGAACAATACTGACAGCAAACATATTTCAAACGAAAGTATACGATATCTCGAAGGTATTCGATACATATTAGGGGCTATTTTCGCATATCTTCAATAATCAACAAATTTAAATGCAGTCTCACTACCAAATATTCTATTCCATTTTGAATATATGGCTCAGTTCCATAAAGACTTAAGAGCACACGTAATTTTAATGCTTGTACCCTGATATATTAAGGACTATTTTTCTGTATATAGCGACTCTGTATACGCTGAGGATATTTGAAAGATTGATCTGTACAGACATACAGACAGACAGATAGACAGACATACAGACATATAACATACACACAGTTAGACAATTATATATATATTATATGCGCATGTAATAGTGCTGACCATGTTCTAATGTATGAAAACAATACGCATGACACTTCCATATTTATATAAACTTCAACAACATAGATCATATAAAAGAAATGTGTAAATATGTACTTTTAATTATAGCAGAATAAAAGAATAGTAGGTTTATTCGTCAATGCATCGTTAAAATTGCTGAGTTGCCAAACAAATTGAGAGAAGACATAAGTTTTAATTGGAAAATCAACCATGCGGGAAATTTGAATTGGGGTTTATTCCTCCAGAAACCATCATTGTTATGGGAATCCACCGCCTTTTGACTCGTAAAATTTTATTTCCCACCCTCAAAAAAACCTTAAAACGACATGCATCCAAGAGAAACTAACTTATGTGTTTGCAGACTATGTGAGAACTTAAAGGAGTTTCCGTATAGAATTTGCACGCCTGAAATTCATCAATAGAGGTTCAGTTAAACTAGTTTCAGTTCAATTAAAAAACAACATCACCGGGAAAATAATTAATTATTATCATCTACTTAATATAATAACTCAGGGGATAAGATGCATGCCTATAAATACTGTAGTCATGGATTTAAATCTAGCTCGAGCAAAAAAATATTAAATTGACCGGTTATTATGATTGGGAGATTGGGAATGATATTAATAAAATCCCCACCGATCGTCTTGAACCAGGTTTACTCTGATTTCCTGTATTGTAAGTTAAATAATGATTATTAAGTCGGTTTTAAATTAAAAAATAGTTATGATCACCGACAGACAATTAATTAACACGTTGTTGTGTCTAAAAAACCAAAAATATGTAGAAACCTTTTCAAAAATCCCCTCAAAAATGATTGTATATAAATAAATAAATAAATCACAATAAATTTAATATTTAAATTCAAATAAAATTTAGAAATAATGTAGCCAGATAAATGTTTATTAGTTTCTCATAATTAAAATTTATTTAATAATTGAAAGAAACATTTTTACTGCCCTTTTTCATTTACCCTTGGCCATTTTTCATTACCATTGTAGGTGGAAAGGCTATTATTTTTTTCGCTAATTATTAAATATGGTTGCAATTAAAAGAATCCTATATTCTTTTGAATTATTTTCAAGGATTAAAATTACATTTCATATATTATATAAATAAAGTGTTTTTCCATTAAAAGTATATTTTTAAGCTTACTATTTCTTGGTTAAGATTCTTCAATGATAAATATTTTCTTACTTAAATTTATTTAAATGTTAATGTATTAAATATTTCTTATAAATAAATACATATTACTATAGATGTGTGATATATTGTACACTTGACCTACAAAGCAAAAAGAAGGTTTCTGCTTATCCTAGATTACTCTTATCGTCCTGCATAAAGAGAAATTACTGTTTTCGTCTAATCTCCATTTATTTTTTTTTGACTTTAGAGAATCTGGAATCTGAGACTCTCATTTTGTTATTTAACATTATAGATATTTATCTATTATACAATATGGTTCTATCACGTAGCTTATTATTTAAATATTCATATTTCATGCATACCTTTTGTATTTGTTTTGGTTGAAAATGTTGTTTCTTTTGATATGAAATTTAGCGAATCAGAGAAGCGTAATGCAGTTTATTTGTAGTGGGCAAAGGGAAAATATTTGGACCCTTTTCGTTTCTTGCATAAAACTCAGTGTTCCGAACCATTTGCGAAAACCAGTATAATTTCAGAGAATTTCGTCGAATCATGTCGGCTCATTGGCGTTGCGAAAAAATAATAGTACAAAATGGAAAACCTTCATCAATTTCGTTTTTAGTACGAACATAACAGCTAACGACCCCTTGCATTTCACTTGTATTGTAATGAATGATTCATTCACAGGCCTAATGGGAAATGACACAAGAGGAACGGTGATGGATTGTTTCGAATAAACATCATTATGCTTCTAAAATATTACATCTTAATACAATAACTAAAATACTCATTAATATTATTGTAATCAGTATAAAGACGTGTAGGGTTCAATCAAGCAAGATTTCTGGTTCAAGCGTATGATTTTTAGATCAAATATTTTTATAAAGTGAATGCTGAAATATTTTGTAACAACCCTGGGCCAATAGCTGTGAAAAAACAGGTTTTTAATCGCTCAAAATTATACATTGCTTTATTATTCGGTGAAATGTATGATTTGGGATATTAACACAACAATCTTATAGCATAATAATATTATTTATTATACAATTTATTTATTAAATATAATTTACACACAATGTTTTGATACACTTTGATTAGATATTACAATATTAAATTTATCGAAGTCTTTTACTTATTTTAATACGGAGTACAATCAATTGGTAATTAAAATAATGAATAAGTCATAACATAATGTAACATATGAGAAAAATACAAAAACCCACTTGTAGAACTACTAAAATATATATAATACATAATAATAATAATAAAATAAAATATTTAATGTAATAATATTATTAAAATAAAAATAATATTTTGAAACTTGCATTCAAATTTATAGTTTGTCCCTTGAATATAATAATTATGATAACTGTAGATGTATATCATATAATGTTTTGTCAGACAGTTAAACTAAAATAATTCAAACATTATAAATGTAATCGTTGCAGAGCTCGAATACGTCAAATCACTTCATTACACGCACTTGGACAAGCTCTGGTTATTAATAAAAAATGATCGAAGTTATTAAAGCTAAAACCCGGAGATGTTGAAAAAAAAAACGTATTTCATAAAAATTTATCTCTAAAAATACTATCATTTTTACTCTTTAAATCGAATTTATAATTGAAGTTTTTATTTATTTATTTATCAAAACAAACCACAACATTTATAAATATAGCTATTTACTTTTTTACATTCACCTTGCGATTTGATATATCGTACATTTATTTATACATGTATTACTTGTGAACCTTGTTTGGTTTTAATAAATTAAATTAAATTCTAGTTTTCCAGGTTCTACAGTATGTACAGTAAATATATTCGATAACAGTTAAAACGCATTAACTTCTGTAAGGATCAAGTTTCAGTAATAATCCATATCCAGGATAAAAGCTTTTCATAGTTTTTTGTCTTTTCAGGTTCTTTTTAATATAATATTATCTTTTATGTCAATGAGAGCTTAAAGTTCATCACCTGTCACATTTTCTTTCACAAATTATCCTATTTATTTCCCAACTTTATACACATTCACTACGAAACACTCTTAAAGTTTCCGAATAACTACCCCCAGAAGTGTTCTCAGTACAAAGTAGAAATAAATACAAAGAACACTGCACTGAGTTAATGCATTTACATATAACTAGACTGAGTATTTCACCTTTGAAATAAACTAATTAAAATACATTTCCGCATTTTGCACAGGTAATATATAATAATCCAGATATACTTCAATTTCCTGGTACTGAGGCAATCCTGTGTAACATATAAATTAAACAGTAAACAAATCCCAGCTATTTAAATCAATGTTACATCTATAGAAATGTCATAAGTATTGTTTTCATAAAATGGAATATAGCTGACACTACTACATGCGCATATTATACATAAACTTCACACATACCTGGGCCGTGACCACCTGAAAATACTGTAGTTCCTAAAATCCGACAATTAAAGGATCTTAAAAATTGTTTTAAAAGTTACATATTAATTGTCGTTGAATATATCAAGCAATTTTTAATGAAAAACTTAATAATATTAATCATTCATTTAAATTGACTAATATTAATTTAAAAACTCCTGTTCATAATACGTAAGGTCCTATAATACTGATTCGATCTTGAGTTACATATATAAATAGCTCAAATATGTAATTTTCAATAGTAAAATATTTTTTTATACATCTTTATGTTGACGATTATTTTATGAAATATATCGATAGAAGTGTCATGCGTATTGTTTTCACACATATGCATGGGTTGTGGCCATCTGCAAGATTGTAGTCCCTAACATCCGAAATTATCATTTGTTTTTAAATATATCAAGCCAATTTAATGACGCACTTTACCATATTGTTGACTATTAGTGAAAGACGGTGTAATCTTATTAGAAAGATCGACAAGTGACAGATAAACAGTACGAGCGGTACAAGCAGCACCTTAATTGGCTATTAAACGAAACCTTTAGTCACAAACCTTCCATATTTTTGACGCCTTTCAAAGCATTATTGGCACCTCTATAAGCTCATTACTTCGTACCTCTAAAAAAAATGAAAAAGAAACCTTGATTTAAAAATATATTTTCTAAAATAAACCTATTATAATTCACCTGAATTTAATTAGCTAAGTGAATGGGAAAATTCTACAAATTATTTAATTTTTTAGGGAATGAATAGGTTCATCATAATTATTTTTTTCCCCAAAATACTAAATGATGGCCGTTAAATTACAAAAAGGGATTCCCGTAAATGAATATCAAAAAAAATATATTGTCCTGAGATAATTCGTTTAACCGTAATTTAAAGTACTAAAGAGAAAGAGAGATAAGGAAGACGAAGCAGTCAACTGGGGATATAAAATGTAAATGAAAAGCCGTCATATTTTTTTCTTTGAGATTGTCTAATAACTCCTCATGAAATCTCTCAAATAAAGGATTTATTTTAATAGGTTTCCGCAGCGATGTACTTATATGTAGAAAAGGGGAGTGAAAAATGACAATCCTCCAGAAAAGACCGGATCCTCGTAATATATTACAAAGAATTATTATTTAACACAACAGTTGACCGATACTGTAGTTCTTTGCAACCACTCATAAGTTTCTCATGTTTATTATACCAATGTAGGATAAACATTGTATGAAAAGGGTTTTCGCGGATAAAAAAAATAATAACGTAAATATGCCAAACGTGGGTGTAAATTGAGTAAAACACTTGCCGCTTCTAGTCTTCCAAATGAATCATCTTATATTTACTATGACAGCGTAAGGAGGAAAGAATAGTTTTATTATTTTGAGAGATACACAAACCAACCAAGGTGGGCTTAATTTACCTGCCGTATTTCATGTGGAATTATACCACGGCTTTGTTATCATAGAACAAAACATAGCTCCTTGAGCCATGGGATTGTTTTCATCATTATTTATACCCTTATTAAATTGAAATTCATGTCAATCTTTATATTTAACATCATAGTCAAATCGACTGTATTTTAATAAAAAAATATATAAATACTTAATTCATATATATGATTTCAGAGCTTAAAAATTGATACAAAAACCCAAACACCGTTTGGAGTTAACTTTTTTTAAATTAAACTCTAATTTCGATATTTTGAAAATAAAAAATAATTGCTAGATAATATAATACTCATAAAATAGTCCTCAATAATCATAAATATGAATGATTTTAAATATTTTTACAGTGTTTTTGGAATTAAAAACACTCAAGATTCACTCAAAGGGCTACCACCGATCTAAGAAGACTGGATAAGTGGATGATGAATATCAAGATGACGGACCAAGCAGAAGAGCTTGGCAAAAGCAACACTAATTGTCTCATTCAGTCTCACCTGCTTGGTCCGCCATATATATTTTTATACATCCAGTTGTCTGGCATTCTTATATTGCGATACACAAATTAACAATCGTTTTTTTACATATTTCTTATTTATTTCTTACTATTATTATTCAAAATACATAACCTTTTGCCTATACGACCTTCGTTTGAGATGCGATCCGCATGCGGCATAGAAAATATATTTTTCTCTTCAATTCTATTACCACTGAAATTTTGTGTGATAATTCTGTAACCAATCATAGATAAACACATTTAGAGTGAAGAAACGCATTTCATACTAAGCTTAAATAAATATTAAACCAACAATGACGTTTAACTATGATACTTAATTGACTAATAATGACCTTGATCAATTAAAAATAAAATAAAAATATAAGTTTCAGATATGGAAAAGAAAATTTTCGATCTGAAACATTTGGAATTAAAAAAAGACGGTTTGAAAAAAATGGGAATCTTTCTTACAATATTCCATATTAAAACTGTGCTTTGTTTTGACCTTAAATAATTCGTGTAAACTTTAATTTAATAACTTGTTAAATAATTGACTTTGGTCGGGTATAATTCGAAGGTAGGTAAAGCCATCAACAATAAAGGTGTGTAGCAATATTATTAGTATGAATGGACTTGGGTTCGTGGCCAGGCTGTAGGCAAACTTGAAATTTCAATAAGGATATTCATAATATGGGTTAGCCTTCACAACCTAGGCTTTGCATATAACAGTTATGGTTGAATCAATCCTCTTGTGCAGGCCATAAATGAAATTATATTAAATTAAGTGAGAGTCACGTGCCGCCCTAATGTTATACGGAAATGATAGAGCATTAATCTTGTCTATTCCTAATCCAGATTTGTCGCAATTTAGTACTAAATCTCCATACCTCTTTCTCCAAATTCATGTTTACCTGACCCAATATATTATTAATAATAAAAATGGGGAGGTTGATAAAATTCTAATAATAGTCTGTGAATAAATCCCGGCGTAAAATCCTTTTCCTGTAACAAACCACAGATATGGAGTTTTGTCTGTGGATAATTATTAATAAACTGGTACAGCGCCTTTTGCGCTTGTTGGGCTTAATTTTATCATAAATGAATATTATATATTGTTTAAATTAATTCCTTTAAAAAAAATACTTTTAATCCCAAAGATCGTTTTATTCAGACTTAAATAATAGTTAAACGGCAAGGTGAGGAATGAAATTAATTATTTCGCGGCCAAGTAAAAATTGGCCTCTAACATTTAATGTTCTTAATTAAATTTTAGTTTTATGCGTCTGTTATAATAGCGAGATTGTGTCTTATTAAGACTAACCACAATTTATGTAGTGGCAGATAACTGTTAATCCCGGTTTTGGACCCAAGATATTTATTTGTCTGAGACAAAAGCCGCATTTATACTATTTGTCATTTGTCTGATGGAATGTACAATTTCCTCTTTTTCAACCTCTAAGGTCGTTTATAAAAAGGCACCTGCGTGTCACTGATACTGGGTATATTTTACACAAAGTGGCCTATAAGTATTCAACAAGAAATATTTGCTTGACAAGCCTGGAAGTGACACCCGAAATATTTACACAACGCTATGATAAGTATTGGACCAAATTGCCTCGATACACTCAATTATTGATATTTAAAAAATACAATCCGTGTTTGGGAGAAATTATATCATCGGCCGAAATGGATTCAAGCTATTTGTGACGTATTCGACAAATAAGTAACAAGCATTAAAAAGCGTCATAGTTAATGTGGACCGTCATTTAAAGTTTAAGTATGATGGAAATAATTACCACGATTATTCTAATATACAGGCAATTAGCTTTTTCTCTTCGGGATTTTTTTATTATTTTTTTTGGTGCAACAAAAAAAATCGCTTGAATATTATGCATTGGTTACAAAGCTGTCAGTCAAATAATCCGCACTGTGTAACCAGCATATTAAGTGCGTCGTAAATATGCATATGGAATCTCTCCAATGATGTTATGTAAATACCGACGCTTGATTCTGATTGGTGCTCGTATATGGTTCCATTCTCTTATTGGAGGGATCCCACAAGTAGATGTACGGCATCATTTAGTAAAATTAGTTAGTGGCAATTTGTTAGTCAAGTAGAAGCAAAATTTTGCGATGGTCATTTATTTGAATAATTCTGTAGAATATTCACGATAAATCTGAATAAAATTTTAGATCAATAAATATGTAGAACTGTATATTTTTTATATGGTTGAAAACTGAATTACAGCCTCCTTAAATTATTATTTCAGCATTGGCATTTAAAGGTATGAACGGAAGAAAGCTGGTAAACCATATTTTACCGTATCTCGTATTTTTTATGCTTGTAGAGGAAATTTCAAATTGTAGAGGCGCAATCGTCAATAAATCTACTTATGGCCATTATTGGTCATTCTACAAAAAATCATAATAATCGTTTGCAAATAATAATAATTTTCTCTATACATATAAAAAAGGGTAGTTCATCTCTCCTCTGTTTTTAACCCCTAATCATTCGCCACTTGACTAAATACTATCCTAATATGAACACAGTTCCAAAATATTTACATATTATAACGTGGATTTCCAGAAATCTATATGAGTCTCAAAAATTAAATCCAATGTACACTATTTATGTGATATTAATACCAATTAACATGGTCTATTGTGGCATTTTATCGAAATAGCGTTAACGTACTTGTATATGACTTGTTCCCTTTGACTCCCTGTTTATCAAAACTAATAATTACTGATAAAAGAAAAATTGTGGAGCAATACTGCAATTATATCCCATAATTTGTTTACGGTTTCTTGGGGTTTCATAGCTCGTATTATTATAAATATATATTATATGAGTTAAAGACGATTAAATGTACTAGATAACTTGATAGTCTTGTTATTATTAATTAGTGGAACAACCCATACTGTCCAAAGTCGTGTAAGTAAGCTTCAAACTCCTTATTGTCAAAGCATCCTTCAAATTGATATGGGTTCACATCCTAATTTAATTAGACTCATTTGCATTCTCATGTCTGGTAATATAATATCATATGTGGTGACATATTGAGGCAATCAGTGAGGATTCCAGGTAAATGACTACGGACGATGGACAAGTTGAATTTATACGTTCTTTATATTGGGAGCACTTGATATATTATCAAGAACAAAAAAGCCAATATCCCTTATCAAACACGACCTTTACATAATATTTCAGTCATAAATATATCTAATGAAAGCGCTTCTTCGGGACATTCGACGTGGTGGGGTTTTTTCATTTTAAAATTCCGAAAAAAATATACGGCTTGAATAAAAATTCCTCTTTTCGCCGAGATTGCGTAAGTTTGAAAAAAGCACGTAAGGCAACAATACAAAAATGAAATATATGTCGTTGTTGAAAATAAATTGCAATATAGGTTGGAGTGAAGGTATGAATATGGTATGAGCCAACCAGATTTGCGATACATCAATTCCACCAATATCAATGGCCCATCATAAAAATATAGAAAGAAAAATGGACACGAGATTATTCAGAAGACTCGTATTACAAGAAGAATATCAATTTTCAACAAGTTGTCAAATATCCGTACTGATATTGCGGCATCCACAGTTTTTAGATTTACGATCAAATCAAATCAATTTTTTTTTATTTCTACAAAGATATACTCAAACGGTCGTTCGTGTTTAAAAATAAATTCAAAATGTTTTTTAAACACATACATATTTAATAAAATAAAAACGAAAACGCCCATGACATAATGTCCACATAATAGATGGACAAAATAATGAAAAATTTAATTAATGAAACGAAACTTGAATTAAACATTCATTTTGAGTATCGATACCACCAATATATTAGCAGGCCATACAACTGTATGTTAAAATATCAAGATGGTGGACCAATTAGATGAGTCTGAGTGAGACAATAAATGTTGCTGGAATCTTGAAATAATTTTTTCCATAAATTCCAATTTTCAACAGTTAAATGCATTATTTCTAGAGTTGACCAATTATTTTTTACACCTGTCTTCTTCATTATTATTCTACATCACTCGTTATGCAAAATGTCGCTCTTTAACGGAAGAATTTTATTTTTGTTAATTATGCGAATTATTTTACCCAAATTAATTCAGGGGCTACACAATACCCGAATAAATAAATAACAATACATTTTTTTAAATTTACAATTATATATAGGATGAAATATTTTTATAAAAAATGCAAGATTGAAGTAGATTTCTTTATGTCTCACAATCCAGCATTGTTTTTTTAATCTCAAACACTCATAAAAACATTTTTACATTATTACAGGTGGCATGTCAATTATTAGGAAATTAAGCTGAAAGCAACGGGAAACAACTTCATGAATAATAAAAATTTATCGATTTTAATACAAGAACATTTTCGTCTTTATAAGCACTTGATGATTTTATATTATACCTACCCTACATTGGATCCTCGATATAAATTTTAAATCTGTTCCAGCTTTTTCTCCAAATAATATTTTACATTTAATGTATGTCTTTTTAGCAAATTAATAATATAATAATGTTCCTGTGGAAAAAATATATTGGCATATATTGTAAAAATATATTGGCATATATTGTAAAAATATATTGGCATATAGTTTGAGAATCTTTGCTTATTATCAATAAGTGAGTATGCCATGTAAGTATTGTACGGCAATACTGTTCATTAATTGGCGTAGTTCATTGACAATTACATGAAAGCCTTTAAAATATTTGATGTTCAATTAAACACATGTTGTATATAGAAATTTAAAGTGTTTTAAAAAATCATCGAATAATTTTACGGGTAGTTGGTAATTACCTTTATCGATGGGTGAGTAATACAAAAATATATCTACAAAACCTGTGTTAAATATGCAGTTTACCTCTTGATGATCTTAACTAATTGTAACACAATTTGTATCTATGTACATATATCAGAATCTTATTTATAAAGATATTGTGTGAAAACATATAATAAAATCATTGAGTCAATCAAATGAATGTTTACTTTGATTAAAATGAAACAAAATATTATTCATTTAAGAATAATTGTGTTAAAATATGTACATTTTCCTCTCTCTTTAAAAAACTCTCAGTTTTTTTTATTACTGACCCATCTAAATCTGGATTGACAGTAGCTTATTGTTATTATCAGTGAGATGAATATTAAAAATCCAAACCAAAGTTTATTGTATATAACCCTATATACATGTGTATAACCTATAGGAAAACATATATGTATGTTTGCATCAAAAATATCAAAACAAAGAGTTATTCTTCTCTCTTTTGTCAAGTTTTTGTGTTACTTACCCATCGATTTAAATGTTAGATTACAGATATCCGAGGTTATATGCCACTGACAACAGGAACGTGATTACAACTTTTGAAGAAAGTAATTAGAAAGCCTACTCATCAGTAATAATCTGTTGAGGCAATTAGTACACTGTCTTTTCACGTTGAGTAATCCTTCAAAGTATCGAGCAAATCTCATCAAGCCAGAATAATTAGCGCCCTCATTTATGAATAAAACATATTTTCAATTTTAGTAAAATTTACATAACAATAACGGGGATTATCCCATTGCAGTGTAGAATGTGCGTAATCAAGTTGTAGGTAACAATTATGGAAATGTTAAAATGTAATTTAATATTCTCTTTGGGCGAGACAAAATTAGGTTGGCTAGAATCTGCCAGTTTGGCTCTCAACACTTTCATATACAATTATAGAATTTGTCAGAAAACTCAGCTGTACAAGTGAAAATTAATATTTTTTACTTGCCCGACTTATTTAATTTTTCGTTTAAAAGAAGAGAACAGAACTTAGTGTTTTTTTATTGTAATATATTATTAAATGAATGAATAATTTAGGGGGTAGTATCGTCATATAAATTAAATATTTTATATTATTAATAAGATTGATAATTTCAAAGAAACAGCTGATTTATTTATTTCAATTCCACCCTGTATAGGTTTGGCTTTCATATTAAAATTTGACTATTTTAATATGATTATAAATAATATATTATATAAATAAGCTTGCTTCTAATTTACATAAAACTTGTCTTAAGATTATCAAGAGTAAAACTACATATTTAACTCAAATAAATTGTAGATACGTTATTGTGTTAATAGCCCATCGAATTGTTGCTGCAGAGAAAAAAGAAGATTTAAATATTTATTATTACCCTTGGTTTCTCGTGTTTATAGAAGTTTTAAACAGATTCAACCGTGAAATAAATATAAGTACAAAACATAAATAATTTTGGATTATGTTTATTTTTATTTCATACTAAAATGTACCGGAAAAAATACCAATATTTTTTAAACAACAAATTATTTCTTGTCTCGATATCAGAGGCGCCTGGCAGTGCATAAACGCTAATATATTTGATAATATTTAAAAAAAAAACAGAACAATAAAGGACCAAAATTAAACACTTTACAGTTAAACATTTTTGTAAATAAATATTTATCATTCTTCACGTATAATTAAATATATGTATTTTATACCGACTTTTATATCCATTAGCTACGTTTATTGATCTGGGCTTTGATTTCCCGTTTCAATTTGAATACATAAATATTCAATCGAGGCAGTTTAAAGTAAAAAAAACAATATTTGCACGAAGTTTATTCGCATTTGAATACAATACGATTTGGGTTCAATTTTGGGCTTTTCGATGCAATCTGGGATGAATTATTGTATAAATACAGAATTAGCAAGGTCGATTTGAGTTTTCTATTTAAAAAAGGCTTTCCATTATTACGTAGATGTCAAGTTGTGATAGTAAAAACTCTGTCACGATATGTTGTAAAAAACAATATTTTCTAGGCAATTTGCTAGTGGTTTGTTCAAGGGTAGCCCCTAATTTCGGGAAAGTGCCTACAAGAATTAATTTGTTAATGTTTCCTACGGCATGTATTATATTAAGTGTTGTAACCCCCGTGTGTTTGAAAATATTTATTATCTAATATCGTAAAATATTGAATTCAAATAAAATACATTTGTCTTTTGAAAGCCAAATCTATGTCGATTTCTGTATCAGCCACAAGATATTTATTACCTGGTGATGCTTGTCTTGACATGAAAAATTCTAAAAATATATATATATATCCATAGATTGTCTCCAAACGTAGTTCAGGCTTTTATTATATGGCTCACTCATTCGATTCGAAAAAATCAAATTATTTTATCTTAGAAAAAAATATATTATTCAGTGTGAAAGTCATCGGTTATGGTAAAAAATAAATATTTTTATATATTGAAAGGCACAATCCGCCGAAATGTTTACAGTAATTGACAGATAAGTAACTATTCAAATAAGCATTAATTAATTCTTCGTAAAATGCCAATCGTTCCTTGAATTTTGTTTTCATTAAAAGTTCATTAAAAGATACTTTGTATAATATTTTGTGTATTGTTTATAAATTTATAAAATAAAAGACATGATAAATAAAATTTGTTGAAAATATACGCGTTGGATTTTAATCATTTTTTTATTACAACAATCATTGATTCATTTGTTTACTAAAAGTGTTGCTACACAATATGATAGCTATGTATGTATTACTAAAGGAATTGTGTGAAATTATTTAATGCAAACATAAATTCATCTGTTAATGACAAAAAGTAAAAAATAATCCACTCTTATTTGCAGTTCAATAAATTCATCCGCCAACTTGAATTACCCATATTCACTTTTTATGAACCGTATTATTTGAAAACAGCAAGCATATTTTGATGATTGATTTATAACAATAATAAAAATTACAGATCAATGTATAGTGTATCAAATACGAGGTATAAAATATATCGTAACGTGTACGTGTACGGATGTGGTAAATGTGACATTTTTTTCATTGTAAATCTGGGAATAAAGCCGAGTGTCTTTACGGGGTTTGGTGATTTATGGAATCTTGTCACGACACCGATAAACTTGAAAATTTCAGTTTCTTTTATCGATTCTTCAGCAATGTCGACTTACCGAGATATTTTCACAATCTCAATACAATCCCAAATAGGCTACGATTACGTGTGAGGTGAATTTATCATACCGAAATATCTGAATATGGCAAGCTTGACTTAGTTTTTATCAATAAATCAGTATGGAAATAGTCGGCTTCGGAATTAATATTAAATCAAGGTCATAAATATAATTCTCTAATGTCTGTTTTTTATATGAATGCATCCCGTTTCCGTATAGAGTATAATAAAGCGATTTAAATAGAGCAAGCCGGTCTTAGGTCCGTATTCAATATAATCGTGTAATTTGAGTGTGTGCGTATGGTGCGTATGTGTGTAGTCAAATGAAACCAAGCTCTAGTCTATTCGTACATGCACCAATACAATAAGTTCTATCACGACTCACTAACACACTATTATTTATTAGTAACGGCGTTGAAAGCTGTACATATAATAATTTTTGGTCGAAGAAAAACAACTTAACAAGAATATAGAAAAAAATAAAATAAAGTAATAAAAAAAAGAAGAGCAGAAAGAAGAAGAGCATCATGCAGTCGATTATCTGAAATAATTTTAAATAAAAAATTCAACTCTGCATCACAAAAGTATTAAATTTAAATTATCATAAACTAGCGTAATAGCTCAGAGGATAAAGATAAAAATATTGTGATTGTAGGTTCAAATCCCATTAAATTAACAAGCATTTGATTCTATCGACTATTTAAATTGGGAGATCGGGAGTAATATAATTAAAATCCAAGTTTATTCTGATTTCCTGTATTTTTAGGTGAATACCGATGCGCTTATAAGTTGGACAGAGCGGTGACTTGTGTAACTATAATTATTAAATAAATCGCCGATAGATAAATTTAATAAAAATGGTCTTAACCATATGTTTCAAATTTCGTATCATATAAATCATTTAACAAAGTCTCTCGGGTTACGAATTAATTAAATTCTGGATTACCTAGAAATATATTTATAGTTAAGAAGAATCCATTACAAATATATTTTTACTATCGAGTATTGATTAGTTTCTAAATATATATAGTACAATAGTTGGTTTTGAATACACGACCCTTGAGCTGGTTTTTTTAAAAGAATATTAGTCCATTGGGCCTTTTTAATAATATAATATTATATACAAGGGTTTATTGTGACCTTCTACTACTATTATAATTAGTTTTGACCTTTGCATATAATAAAGATCTCGTTAAATGATTAAATCTCACGTGGGTTCCGTTTGATTAATGTACTTCAGAATATTTATAGATTTAAAAACATCCAGTTACCGATTCAATCGAAATGATTGTTTTTTTTTAAATTTTTAAACTCCCAAATAAACGTCCATTAAACTTATCAAACCTATTATAAAAACAAATTGACGCAGGCAGGTGTTGATTGGATTTCTGTGGATAAAGGTGCGTCTTTTTATGATATTTTGTACAACGTATCGTTGTGTACTGTATAATTTTAGTTAAAGCCACATTTCATATTTTTTCATAATGCAAACGTTTCTCTCAAATTGTTTCGGGGTATTCGCAATTATTTAGCAAAATAAATCAAACCACCGACCCTTTTTATTATTTTTATCCTTTCAAACATGAACACATTCTGCTTGTGTATAGTGACAATTTGTTGTGACACACAACATACAAAAAAATATATGATAAATTATTGTGTTTTCCTCAACACTAATGAACGTTATAAGTTCATGAAAAGAACAATATTTTTTGATAAATAAACAATGAATGAGAGTAAATTATTAAAACAGAAATAATATACATAAAATTATCGTCTTTTATAAAAATACAACAAATAGGCAATTTATAGATAGATCGAGTGTAAGATTACAAAATTTCTAGTATTCTATAAATATAATTCCACTAGGATATTTCTATAGAGGAATCCAGTTAAATTAAAATAATGAAAATATATTTTCATAATATTTCCTTAAATATCATATAATATTTTTTTTTAATTAATTATAGATCGAGTGTGATATTACAAAATATGCAGTACTCTATACGAATTATTCCACCATATATGAGAACGAACCATATATCTGGGGGTGTTTTATAAAAATAAACGATTTATGCGGGTAAATAATTATAATAAAAATTATTTTCCATTATCATTATTTATTTAAAATATGATATTTATTCTAAATAAACTAGAGATCAATTGAAATATTATAAAATATGTATTATTCCATAAAATTTTACACTATAGATGAACGGTACATCGAGGGGTGTTTTATATAAATAAGCAATGAATACGGATAAATAATTTTTCCCCATAGTAATTTCTTTAAAATATGATATTATATTATTCCAAATAAACCATAGTTCAAGTGTAATATTACAAAATATGTAGAATTCTATAAGAATAATAATTACATTATAGAGAAACAATATATAGAGGTGTGTTTTATATAAGTGAACGATGAATACGGGTAAACGATTATGAAATATTCTTTTACTACCTTTAATCATTAAAATTATGATTTATTTAAAAAATTTACTATAGGTTAAATGTAATATAAAAAAATATATGGTATTCCATAAAATATGTGCACTATAGAAGGACGATATATCGAGATGTGTTTTACATAAACGACGAATAATAACATTTTCAAACGACGAATGCAGGTATACTTTAATAATAGAAATCATGATTTACTATCTTTCTTTATATAAAATATAATGAATTTTAAAATTATTAAATAGATCAAGTGTAATATTACAAAATATATAGTATTCTATAAGAATAACTCCTTGATATAAAAGAAAGCTATAATCGGGGAAAGTTTTATATAATATGTAAATGATTATAAAAAACGATTTAAACATAATTATTTAAAATCTAATAAATACTGCATATAAACGACAAATCTCGTGTAATATAACAAAATATGGAGTATTCTATTAGCCCAGTCAAATTATTGTTTAACCTCGGAATTTGAACAAAGAAGCTGTAATTTTGCATACACCTTTATTTAAATATTCTAAGGGTGGTCTTAAAAATGGAATGAAATCAGGTGACAGGTTTAGAAGTTATTCGTGGTCAAAGGTCACATCAGTTTTTATATATAATCAGTTTTTACGATTACCTCGGTTTGTCACATTACAGCTTCTTAGTTGAAATTCCGAGGCTTGGCCCTTTTTCTTCCTAATTTGACTGGGCTATATAGGAATACTTGTACTATAGAGGAACAATTTATGTATCGTATTTGTAAATATTCAAACATTTTTTTTTTGCGTTTGATTGATTTATTATTGAAAATGAACGAGTGGCTTTTCCGATAAAGATGAAGGGACTTACTTTGTATTCTGTTTAATTTACTTGGCCGACCAACCAATTTCCGGTGGCCGCGTCCACTTTCAAAGCCGATTTCAATTTTGCACATTGATTGTTTGATCGATGGACGATTTTTTTTCTTTCCGTCCAATACATTTTGACTCTCGGTCATTACAAATTTAAGAGCTTCAATTCGATTCGCCGCACCGGCACAAAAATCTAATTGAAATTTTTGACACATTACACTTCAATCAAATCGAATGCCTCACTTTTGACATTCTATACACTTTGACCGACTCATTTTATAAAAAATTATATATATATATATATATATATATATATAACCACCCCAATTCTTATTTTCGCTAAGAATATAATTATTATTTTGAGTGAGAAAAGTTTTTAGGAGAGTTGGAAATGTTCTAATTTTGTTCCTAATAGTTTGCAAAAAGTTAGTGTTGCACCGTAGTTATGGTGTAATGAAGAATGTGGGTAGATATATATTATAGTATATTTTAATAAACTTTCAAGATTTGTCAGAATTATAGAAGTAAGGATATAAACAGAAAAGATAAAAGAAACATAAATATATAAGAAATACAACATATTATAAAAAATATCAAGTAAAGAATATCAAGAATGCTTAAGGTAGAGGAATTATTTCATACTTCTCATGAATGCACAGTAGGGCATGACAAATATGTCATTTTCCACCCCACTGGCATTTCATTCATTCAAAAGAACTATAGATCTGGTTAAAGGGGAATGATGGAGTATGTTAGTATGGGTCCTACGGGTTGCAAATAAGGAGTGAGAGCGACAGCGCGTATAATTCTCGGGAACAAACAAACTGATGCGTCTAAGTATCTCTGGGATTGATAACTGGCCTGATATGTATTATGCAAATGTACAGCATCTTGACAAAATGACCGACACGACGATTAAATGTTTATAGGTGAATAAAATGAAACTTGGTCTGCGTTTTGATGGCATCATTTTGTCACAAAATCGGCTTACAACTTGTACCGAACACATTTTAAAGCATTATTTATTATATAAAGTCAACAGCCACGATGTGTAATTGAAATTTAACAGCCTTTTAGAATGCAACTTGTCGACAGTGTAATAAAACTTCTACATCGTGTTTAAATTACCTTGTCTAACATGTAAAACTTAATCATAAAACAAGTCAACGAGTTTATCATAAATTCAGTCAAGATTCTTAATATTAAATACGAGAGTTTTCAAACCACATAATCCAAGTTAAGGATTAAATAAACGACCTTTTAGAAGAGAGTCAAACAAAAGAGATGTTTCTTCCCATTGGTGGTTAAATTATGTTTTAAAATGAAATAATATTATCCTTTAATAATATTACCGTTTAGAGATTTATAAAGTTTTAACTATAACTGAATAATTGTATCAATTATTTTTTTTCCACGTGGCAACACCCACCACTTGTCAACACTTTTGAATTAAATTTATAAAATTGAACAATTTACCATAAATTAATTGCTATTTGCATCGATAGGTCTGTCCATTGTTACAAGTACATGACTATTTTACTATTTTGAAAAAGTCATAAGTTAAATAATGTTTTAAAATCCAATGAACCCGTACCTTACATTAAAAACTGCATATTTTTGCATAAACTGAATTATCAATTTCAGACGATCTCTTCGATTTATATAATGTATTAAGATTATGAACACTGTGTAATAAATTTAGGCTTAAGAGGACCACAGCACACTCGTTAGCCTATTATTTATATTATTTTACACTAAAAAGGGCAATATGTGTAAGATATATATGTGAAACTGACTAACTACATATTTGGATGATGAACTGATGTATATTAATATTTTATTATAGCAAGGAAAACTATAATCTCTTTGGTTTTGTAACATAATAAAATTGATTTTTTTCCCAGTTTCCGTTCAATAATCAATGTGATGAATGGGGCTCGCATTAAGTTAGGGAAATATTGAGTTTATCTAAAAATAACTTGTATAAAGTAGATGATTTTGCGATATTTAAAAAAAAGAAGAAATGCGTCGTCGTGGCAAGCGGATTAAGATACTTCCAATAAGACGACACTTCCTTTAGAACTTTTGCAGAATAATCTTCTTGAAAATATGAATGCTTTTATAGCAAAGTTCGTTTCAAGGCGGAAATTTTAAAAGTTCACCGAGGCGGTGACTGTGAGAATTAGGTGAGACATTTTGTATTTTATTCAGGCTAATGTGATATTGATAAAAATCAATAGGAAATGTGAAAAGAAAATTCGTTTCAAAAAGCTTGCAAAATTTGTCTTAAAAAATTATTATATATTTTTTTCAGATTTTTGGGGAATGCTTTGCATCAAAGCTGCTTCTTGTATAGGTAAGAATATTTTCATAATAGAATTATTATATTAAATTAATTAATAGCTCTTTCAGGTAATTGAAAAATTCCTCTTTGATGCCTAATGTGGCTATTAATTTTTTTAAGGTGTTTCAATTTATATATTCTAATTAAACTAAAAAATATCCGCAATTGATGTTAACTGAAAGGTTGTGGAGAAACGAAGGTTTTCGACTAATTTATATGATCTATGAAAAATGTGATAAAGAAAGGGTTTATTTGAAATAAAATAAGGTGAACATCCATTAATTTTGAAGAGTATCACAGCCAAATCCCGTTTTATTATTTTTTTAAATATTGGTTATAACGAATTCTCTTAACCCTAAGTTTTCAAAATACCGCAAATTCATTTAATTGTCCTCAATCTTATCAAAAAATGATTTTAAAGTAGATGTGTGTTTTTGTGCCTTTATTCAATTGAATTTTAAAGTTCATTTTTATTTTATTTATTTATATTATTTATCATATAAGTAAATCAAATAAGTGTGTAATGTGTTTATGTGTGTGACTAATTACGGCATTTTGCGGGTTATTTTGTATATGATCGTTTCTACTCTATACATTCACAAAAGAAGAATTGTGTTTGTTAATAATATTTTGAATTAATCGTACCAATTTATTATGATATTTTTTTATATTTAATTTCTCTTAACCAATTGCGAACTTCTATTAAGAAGAAGACTTAATCTCCGCTAGGGAATAAATGAGGCAATATTATATTATTGTATCATACTACAAAAAAAATCTGTGTGCTCTTAAGTCTTTATGGAACTGAGCCACATATTGCATGTATAAAACGTCAAAAAATGTTGATTTTCAATCATTATTTAACCTTTTAAGTGGTACTTTTTCGAAATATTAAAATAGTCCTAATTTAACCGGCAACTAATGTAGATTCATCTATTATCTATAACGCATTTCATCTATCTGTCGATAGAAGGTATTAAATCGTAAACTGTTATATTTTATAAATAATAATTAAGCCGAGTGACACGTGACAGGCAGTGTTACCTGATTGAATATGTGGCTCAGTTCCATAAAGGCTTAAGAGCATACAGATTTTTTTTGCACTTACGATATTATAATCTGGAGCAGGCGATATATTAAATGATATATTATAAATAGACAGCGGGAAGGCGGTAACTTATTTCTGGTTGTAATGTAAGATATTTCAGTATGAAAATATGGGAAACACGTATTGTATGAAGGGTGGAGGGATCTGTTTTAATAAAAGGGATATCTGGACACTTTATTCAGGGAAACTATTACAATATTATCCAGTGTATCGGACACGGTTAGAAAGAGGCACAAAGCAATACTGTTCTTGTATCCAAGAGGTGATTTTTCCTAACTGTCAACCTGTCTTCCGGAACACTGAATTTATGGCCGCCTCCATATTAAACACACCCTTGATCAATGACACGCTCTTCAATATATTACTAAGCTAATTAACCCTTAATGAATACCTATATTAAAATAAAGCCCCACTGCATCGTCACGTATACTGAAGCTGCACAATCTATGAAAACTCATTGGTTTGCAACAAACGTAACCCTTAATTTTGATACACAGCTTACCTCATCTTTATTCAGAAAGCATCTCGACTCTTATACACTATACTGATTCTGATTAGTGGAACAATATATAACATAGGAAAGTAAGATTACCTGCTTCAAATTGTATGATGTATAAAATATAAAAAAAAAATAAAGTGTAATCAATCATTTATAATACGTTTCCATATAAATTAGCTCCAACACAAACCCCAGCGTAATAATAGCTCAGGATATAAGAAGTGTGGGGGGTTTAAATGGGGTTATGCATGCGCAACATAAGATGATCTGACTTCCCAGTATCTCATAGCCACTGCTGCCCAATTCCTATCTCTACCTCCTCGTGGTGGACCCTGGAAACCTGAACAAGCTAGTTAGTTAGGATCAAATTAATGATCTTGGCAGCGAGTGCGATTAGGGCGAACAGAGAAGGGAGATCCCTCTCCGGAGGTTGTGCGTCAGGCCGATCACCTACCATGTAAAAACTAACATCCGATCACGAAACCCCCCAGCAAAAACATGACAGTACAACCCAACGATAATACACTTACGGTGCAGGGCGTCAGACACACAGTACCGGTGGTCGTGGGTGCGAAAGCAGGCTCGCGGGTACCGTCATCCAACTACTGCAGTGTCGCGGGGGTGCATATCCTGGCCCCGCTGCATATAAAGCTACAGGATACAAATCGAAAGGGGACTTAAAGTTAGGAACGTGGAATATTTTAAGCTTGAATAGACCGGGCGCTATTAAAATGCTCACAGACCAATTGAGCCGTTATCGCATGAGTATTGTTGCTTTACAAGAGATAAGATGGACAGGAAACGGCACATCGAAACACAATGGATGGACAATCTTTCATAGCGGCAGTAATTCTAAGAAAGCCTTCGGTACCGGCTTTGCAGTCAGTGACAAAGCAAAACATATTGTCATTGACTTCGAACCTTTTAACGATAAGATAGCTAGACTAAGGATAAAGACTAAGTTTTTCAATGTTAGTTTATATTCGGTACACGCTCCCACGGAAGACAAAGGAGATGACGTAAAGGACGCTTTTATGATAACTTAGACAGGTTTATAGAGAAGGCACCAAAGCACGATATAACAATTATTTTAGGCGATTTAAATGCCAAGATCGGCAATGAAGTTACACATAGAGCCATTACAGGAGGCAACAGTCTGCACGAAATTTCAAATAACAACGGCGAAAGGGTAATTGAGTTCGCCGCAGCAAAGGATATGGTTAATGTTAGCACATTCTTCCCAAGGGCTAACATACACAAAGGAACGTGGGTCAGTCCAGGTGGCACGTACACTAATCAAATTGACCACGTGCTAATCAATAGACGGTTCAAATCCTCTATTATCAACGTTCATACTTGCAGAGGAGCAGCATTCGATTCGGACCATTACTTAGTAAAAGCAGTTTTTAGAGCCAGAATATCGAATGCCAAAAAGGAAAAAATAAATAAAAATAAGAAACTCAACCTTGTTAAATTAGAGAATGATGTATGTGCAAAATCATACCAGGCATCCATGGAAAAGGCGTTAGAACAGGTTGAGGAAATAAATAGGAATAATGTAGAATCTAGTTGTAATCTAATAAAAAATATTATTAAGCACACGGCAGAATCAACTTTGGGTTACGAGACGAAAAAGAAAAATGGCTGGTTTAACACAGAATGCGAGAGTATTATTAAGGAGAAGAACAATGCCCGTGCACAAGTTCTTAATTGCAATAGCTTAGAAAATAGAGAGAAATACAAAGAATTTCGTAGGAGTAGTAATAGAGTCATACAGTCGACGAAGAGGACATGGCTAAAACAGCAAATTATAGATGCTGAAATGTTTAGAGATAGGAATAATGCTAAGGAATTTTACAGGAACGTTAACAATAGTAGGAAAACGTTCAAACCTAGACTAAACTTTAATAGGAATAACAAAGGCGAACTTCTCTGCGATCAGGAAAGCGTTTTAAATAGATGGTCGGAGTACTTTAGCGACCTATTAAATGATAAGAATAGCGATAAGGTGGCCAATAAGAACGCTAGTCTGTACCAACACGCCGCGCAACCACAAATACCACCACCCACCTACGAAGAGGTGTGCCACGCCATCAGAGGACTGAAGAGAGGGAAAGCCCCCGGGATAGACGAGATCTCCAGCGAACTCATAGCATACGGCGGGGATGCTCTATGGGCGCTATTACATAGTTTAATAGTATCTTTATGGGAAGGCGAAACGCTACCGAAGGATTGGGCAAGTTCGATAATTTGTCCACTCCACAAAAAAGGTGACGTTAGCGTGTGCAGTAACTATAGAGGGATATCCCTACTATCAGTTATGTACAAGATATTCGCCAAGGTTTTAAAAAATAGGCTAGCAGAATACGCTGAGGAATGCTTGGGAGACTACCAAGCCGGATTTAGACCAGGGCGTTCAACAATGAACCAAATATTTACAATTAGGCAAATATTAGAGAAGTGTAATGAGGCCGACGTGGAGACTCATCACTTGTTCGTAGATTTTAGGCAGGCATTCGACACAATCGATAGGGATATTATTTACAGCACGATGAGAGAGTTTGGGTTTCCGGAAAACTCATAAGTCTCTCAAAAATGACGCTGACAGACACCAAAAACTACGTACGGATAAATGGTGTACTGTCGGAGTCTTTCATCACCAGAGCAGGCGTAAAATAGGGGGACGTGATATCCCCCTGTTATTTTCATTAGTTTTAGAAAAGGTTATGCGTCTTGCAGGTTGTAGCAATAAGTCTAATATCTTCTATAAGTCTTTTCAGGTACTCGCTTTCGCAGACGACGTAAATATTATCGCTAGAACCAAGAACGTGTTAATTGATAAGGTTAGAGCAATAAGGGATGCCGCCAAAACAGTAGGATTAGTTATAAACGTTGAAAAAAGTCAGTATATGCATGTGACATCCAACTCGGAATTGGTAGCACATCGTAGCCTGAAGGTAGACAATGACCACTTTCAGCAGGTTGACTCTTTTGTATATTTGGGAGCAGTGGTCACTGAGGAGGCTGGAAATAACCAGGACATAAACTCTCGCCTGCAAAGTGCTAATAGGGCGTATTTCGGCTTAGTACGCTTGCTCAGATCAAGATATCTAAGTAGAAGTACCAAGGTAGAATTATATAAGATGCTAATTAGGCCAGTACTAGCCTACGGTGCAGAAACATGGGTTATTACCAAGACTGAGGAGGATAGGCTACTTAGGTTCGAGCGGAAGATTCTTAGGAGGATCTTGGGTCCTGTTCAGGAGGCACCGGGACTATTCAGAATTAGACGGAACGATGAGATTTACTCATTATATAAGAGCGTGAACGTAGTGCAGTTCATTAGGGCTTTAACATTAGGTTGGGCTGGACACGTGGAAAGAGCAGGAGGGATAGTATCGGAAATACTATCCAGCAAGCCTGTGGGTAAGAGAAGGCAGGGTAGACCTAGGCTAAGGTGGGCGGACGAATTTCATAAGGTAGTTAGGAGTTTAGAAATTAATAACTGGAGGAGCGCGGCCTCCAATAGAAATAAGTGGAAGATGCTGGTGCGGGAAGCCTTGGTTCATCACTGAACTGGAGTGCTTATGATGATGATGATGATATGCAAAGCCATGGGTGTTTGAAACAAAAAGAACCAATCTTCCAACATGACTTGCTGTAATAAAAAATCAGCAAAGTATCAGTTTAAAAAATAAATGTGTATTTATTTTAATAAATTATTTTCCTATGCGTTTATTGCGTTTTAAGAAGGTTTTTCATACACAGCAACGTGTTAATTAATTGTCCATCGGTGATCTTAACTATTACTAGTTACACAGGTCACCGACTCAAAAATCAGTATTTACCTTACAATACAGGAAATCAGAGTAAACCTGGATCTCAAGACGAGCGTTCGGGATTTTATTAGTAATATTCATAATCTCCCAGCCCTACTAAATAATTTAGCATAGTCAAGTTTAACAGCATTGCTTTTTTAATAATATTTAATCCTTGGGTTGCGAACTGATTTTAACTGGATTAATTAATTGTACTTTAAACCTTTTGTTTTAAGAAGAGATAAAATCCATTGGCTTGAAAATTGATTATGTAACAAAATTGTAATTGATAATTGTTTTTGTTGAATGTCCTTTATAGATATTTATTTAGTGGTATATTTCGTAAGGGTATGAATGTGTAGAAGGGATGAGAAGAGCAGCAAAGTATTTAGTTATAAAAACAGGTCGTATACTAGATATATTTTGTATAATATTATTGAATAGATATTTTCACACGGATGAACGTGACGGTCAGGAATGTTGTGTCTTGTCTCTATCCAAACAATACGGACACTAGAATAAACTATAGTAGGCCGATCTATACTCCTGTCCCGTGTCCCGTGTCCCGTGTCCCGGTCCCGTGTCCCGGTCCCGAACACAACACTCCCGGCCGATTACTCAATGGGATTCCTCGGCTGCCAGGATGTGATCCTGTGCTATCTATTTTATTTGTATAGCACATCAATCATTCGCCCGACCACCTCCTATTATAACATATTCCATTGTTAGTCCATAGAAGATCAGGTAAAGAGTGTCATTCATGCCAATATACCATACCTGATATTATACACATTGTAAATATCACCATTCCAACAATATGCTGCTAAAGCCTAGAACAATCATCGATAAAATAATATTCAAAATTTTAAACAATAAAATACATGGATCGTAACCGGTGCAAGCACTTTTTAAACATACACCGCACGATTTATTTGGTAATTGCATGTTTTATTTTAAATAAAATATATTAACGATAAAGCATTACAACTTAGGTTCAATAGAATGCGTTACAACCAATATTTGTAAAAAAATGAACGATTCAAAATGCCTTATATTAAAAATGTAGTCAATTTGTAACATTTGTAGTCAAATTATTTGATTCATGCATTACTGGAGAACAATTATCTCGATCAAAGTTTACCCTGATTTTCTGTTTTTTAATGCAACAACAAATAAAAAAACAACAAATATTGTATCTATCGATTTTGTGGATTAGACATGCTGGCTTTAAAATATTTTTTTTCAATCAATAAATACTATCTGGCTATATTTTTAACATATTTTAATTTAATTAAATAAGCAAATTAGCAATCAAATGTTGGGTTGAATGTTAAAAAAGAATTTCAAAGTCCAATTTTTTTTTTGTTTATTTAAAGATTATAATAAATCGTTAATACCACATAAATGTTATTTCATATAATTCTTATGAATGGAAAAATGAAAATGACACCCTTATGGGTTATCATTATTTTGAAGTTAATTTAGATCAGTTAACGAGTCGCTCTAGATAGCATTGCAACAGAATCAGGCTTTTTATTTGATAATATATTTTTAAATATGAATTCAGTGTTATGATGATAGTATATAATATGTATATTATGAATGAAATGTTATTGGTGGCGACCGTTTGTCTGGCAGGACCGCTTTACTACCTGCATTCTGGTGTTCACCTAAGAACCTAAACTATGCCCTTTATCACTAATAAAACACCACATATATACATATTTTCAAAACTCAAACAAACGTGAGCGTAATATAGAAGGGCTTAATCTGATTAGACCATGCCATTAGCTGATCGATTCTTATAATATGATAAAAGTTGTCGGAGCAACGAGCTCTAATATGAGATTGTATCACTGCTATACATTCAAATATTGTATACCGTCATAATATCATGTCGACTCAAACACATTCTTCACTCCTTCACATTCCTTTTTGTTTCGGCTACCCTTTGAACACCTACCTCACTTTATATCAAACCGCGATGCCTGGAGTCCTGGATTGTGTCACTTTGAAGGACTGACTGCATCTGCCTTGTTGATAATCCACATAGGCTACTACTGAATATGTATCCCTAAAATATACCATATAGACATCAGCAATATGATACACCATTGCCAAAACTATAGTGATGTCTTCATAGTATACATCTTCTTAATAATCAGGGTTGGCCTATAATTAAAAGAACCATTTGGTCAATTGTGTAACAAAGATGTTATGCCGCGTACAGACACATGCGAATGAATGTATATGGAGTATAGATGGCACATTTATCAAAATTTACCTTGATTAGTTGAGTGTATGGTGATTTTATACTAAAGGAATTCCAATGCTTCAAAAACCGATCATCAGATTCGCGTAATGCGTAATATTGCTTAACAATATTAAATTGGATTCCCGAGAACATTCGCACGTATGCATTTGCGCGAGTGTATGGATGCACCATTACACTATTCACTGTATTATTCCTGATTAAATCGAATAATCTGTACATCGAAATATGACTTTTCCCCATTCTAAAAAAATATGTGATAGAATATGTACTTTACAGTAAGTGTAACAGAGATGAAATTACTTATATATATTATAATTGTATTATACTGCAGTATCACTAGAGCATTACGGGAGATCCCAAGTCGCAGTATTGATAATGTCTCACACCTCTGTTTTTAGATCATATGCGGAAATATTCGTTTGAGTCGACACATCTATACATTATTTAAAGTCCAATTAAATACACGTTGT
>JAGTTH010005400.1:0-107037 GCA_022606485.1 Agraylea sexmaculata
GGGGTGTAAGAATATTAATAATATTTATACTTCGTTTCTTGTCAAACTAATAGATAAATTATTATAACCGTTATAAAAATAACATTGTTTCGCATATAAATATATGATTCTCGTTTTTTGATAATTAAAATGCAATTTTATAAATAACAACAATAATCTAATAATAATGCTCGACCGAAGAGGAAAATTCGTAAAGAAAATGATGTCACAAAGGAAAATATGAATATTTTTTTTATCAATAACATAATAAAGAATGGTGCTAAAAATTTATATTCAATTTGTTGAATAATCACAACCCTTATAAATATTTTTTAGTCGTGGAAGCTGGAAATATTATACCCAATATGAAAACTGTAATATAACGATTTTCCCCAAAGGACAGATCGAGAAACATATCGAATTACGCGAATAATGAACGAAGAATATTATGTCGATATCATTTATTAATAAATAAATATATTTCCGATTAGTTTTGTTTAGATATGTTTTTTTTTTATTCAAAACATATGTGACCCATTTTAACAATACAAACGGTACAAGGACAATTTTTATTTACATTGTCGTGATAACTAGAAAAATATTTCACATATTTATAAACAGCTTTTAAAATGGGGAATCTAGGTTAATTATTCTTTGACAATTTAATATTTTAATAAGCTTATATATATATATATATATATATATATATATATATATATATATATATATATATATATATATATACTCTTCTCTTTCTCTATATATATATATATATATATATATATATATATATATATATATATATGTATGAAGAAAGTTTAATTTTTCAATGTATTTGAATGAAAGTGTTTACAATAATTGCTGAAAATCAAATTTTTTATTAAATTCTAAAGTACATTCCTATTTTATCGTTAATTATGGTTGTGACTAAATTGAGACCGAAAGGCAATGAGCATATATTTATAGCTGCGCTGCTTTTACCGCTCGTACTGTTTATCTGTCACTTTTCGGTCTTTCTAAAACCATAATATGGTAAAGTGCGTTATTAAAAGTTACTTTGTATATTTAAGGACAAACAATATGTTATTATTTTCTATGTTTTTGTAATAAAAAATTTGTTGCTTTCGAGTGTCGGATTTTAGGAACTACAATATTGCAAGTGGCCACAGCCGGATTATATGTATAATATGCGCATGTATTAGTCACGACCACGTTCCAATTTATAAGATGATTGTCGACAGGTATGTGATTTTAGCGTTACCAAATAAGGGTCGGGTTCTTTAAAAATTAAGCTACCTAACTCAAGAGTCAAATATTAAGAAATGCTCATTTCTTTGCAATTAATTGGTTTGTACTAGTGTACCGATAATCTTGAGTTAAGTTTGAGAAAATTAACCATTATAATTAAAAGCGTATTGCACAAATAAATATGTAATATCAGATATTCGACTTTATTATTCTAGGATGCAATAATTTTTAATAGAATTGTGATAGTTTACCTCAAATCATCAGAATACAATCACACACAGTGTTTTGTTTGATAATGATTTTTGAATTTCGAACAATCAGTATGACGCGGTCGAGTTTCATCATTTATTATATGATAAAATGTTAAATAGCTTACTTTTAAGTTCAGCTAGTCCCACGAAGGTGACTGCGATGATCGCAATGGTCAACAGCAACCTCATGCTGGCCTGATGATGATTAACAAACAACTAAATTAATTAAAAAGCGAGATCGTCCACCTCGCGTAGTCGATGTCTGACTGGGACGTGGTATCGCGGGGTCACTTGCTTTTATACATCTGCGATATGAACAGAGGTTACAAATTATTACATTACTTATTATATTATTAACGGGGAAAATATTAAATATAACATTACCTTAGTTAATTTGAAAGTATTCATCATCAGAACTCGGCTAAGTGGGTGCACTAAAGTGTCTTGGAGCACTGGACACTGCGCTTGTTATATTTTTAATAAAGTGTATCATTATTAAATACAAAAAATCTAATAATATCAATGAAAATCATTGAAATTTGCTCATTCACCCAGTATTTGGCCATATTATCAATTTTTTGCATGATAAATCATGTGAAAATATCAAAGAATTTAAATAGAATGATACAATTTAATAAAAATATAATCCCACTTAGCCGAACTATGTTCATCATTAAACTATTGCGATGCTAATGATTCAATTTATAAGAGGTTGTATTAGCAATATGTAGAGTAAATGTCAGACATTAATATACAAGTCTGACATTTTCTCTACAAATACATGAAACAAGTTAAGAGTGCGCTTTGGGAATCAAAAATTACATTTTTTTAAATCCTATAAATAGCGGCCTTTTTTATTTTGGATAAATAACATGTAAAGGCAGCGGGTTATTGGTATTAGCGAGTAATTATGACATTTGCTCTACATATACATGAAACAAGTTGTACAAAGAATGCGTTTTGGGAATCAAAAAATTACATATTAATTTAAAAAAATTAACAGTTTGAACGTCCTTTAAATAGCGGCCTTTTTATTTTGGATAAATAATACGTAAAGACAACAGCTTATTGCTATTAGGGAGCAATTATGACATTTTCTATACACATACAAGAAACAAGTTGTACAAAGAGTGCGCTTTATGAATCAAAATATTGTGTATTAATTTAAAAAACCACAGTTTGAATATCCTTTAAATAGCGGCCTTGTTAATTTCGGATAAATAATATGTAAAGACAACGGCTTATTGGTATTAGCGAGCAATTATGACATTTTCTATACATATACATGAAACAAGTTGTACAAAGAGTGCGTTTTATAAATAAAAATATTATATATTCATGTTAAAAAATCCACAGTTTGAATGTCCTGTAAGTAGCGGCCATTTTATAATAATTTCGGATAAATAATAATATGTAACGATAACAGCTAATTGGTATTAGAGGAAATAAATATTATATAGTCCCAAGCCGTGAAATTGATTATTCAATATTATCAAGGGTAAAATAATCGATTTTTATTAATTAGTAATATCACATAATGGCTAAATTATCTGTAAAATTTAGCTGAACCCCATTAAAAAATGAAATGTTCTCAGAAAGCTTTGGAAGAATATTGTTTGTACGCGATAATGTGTAAATATTTTGATTTGTATGATCTATTGGAGTAACCCACTTGGTGTTGATGTTTCTCAGAACATCGACCTTCGTCATTACATTTTAAATATTTATTGTATTGTACGAGGGGATTTTTGTGTACAAACAAGATCAATATCAAAGCAGACGTTTCTCAAATCAATTTAAAAAAGCATTTTGTTGTGAATAACGTCAATATTTTGAAAATACAGTGGAAAACTCGCGTGTGGTTAATTAATAAACAAATATTTATTTTACATTCAGACGCGTCTTGTCCGTGACGAAGATGAGATCATCAAATAATTGAAAACATCAGCATAAAGTAATCATTAAACACAAATAACATTAAATAATAATCATCCCCAAAGTGTGCAGGATTCCCTCACAAGTTTTCTTTACATTCTCTCTTAATATGAATATGTAGTTTATTATTTCCATGAATGCTTTTGATTGGATATAAATCGACACACTCATGAATTTGTTACACCGGTGATAATTTTATCGTTATTTGTAATCATATTAAAAAAATCCTATGCATTTTATAATACATATTAAATACATTAATTTCTTAACACCTTCAACCTCCCTTCTTTTTTAAATTAATCTTGTTTTACTATAAAAATTGATAGGAGTTGTTTATTTAAATAGAATATTAGTCACACAGTATTAAATGTAAAGAAAATCTTGTAATTTTGGATAAAATGTATAGAAAACCTTATAATTATTAACCTTTTTCTGTCCCTCTGAGTGCGTGCACAAATTTTTATCTTTATCTTACTAAAACCTTTTTTACGTTGTTCCATATTTTTATGTTTTTCTTCTTCTTTTAATTTATTGTTAATTTTTTAGTGATTTTTCTTTTCTTTCATGTTCCAACTGACGAGTGCTGTACTATCATCACGGTGACTTGGGATCCCCCGTAATGCTCTAGTGGTACTGCAGTATGATATAATAATATATGTATTTATATATAAAATAAATAAATAATTCCAATCCGAAAATTAAATAAAATCAGATATTAAACCAAGAAATCTTCATATATTTAAATCAAATAAGCAATTCATATCCCCGAAGCGCATAATCTCAAATAGTCTTTGCCGCCCTGGGCAACAACTAATCTTGTTACGACACAGATTCAAAGCGGTTTGTGGTATTTATTTTTTTATATTCTTTAGTCTGTGTGAATATATGTCATCTTTTAATCTAAAAACTCCCTTTTTACGGATAACTCTTGGGTTTCCTAGTCGTACGGTGTCAGAAACGTACACCATAAAGACGGTACTAGTTTCTTTGATATACTATTTTTCGGTTTTTTGTCGGTTAATGCTTCGTCTGAGCCTTTGTTGACCAAAAAACCAACCAACAGTGTATAAAAGCAACTTAATTACCATATTTACGGTGTACGTTTACGACGACGTAGATATGCCTAGGAAACCACTCCTTTAGAGTAGTATTTTAAATCCGTCTATAATAATACCAGGAACTTACCAGAAAAAAATATTGATAATTCAATGATATTACATGTATTTTATTTGAATATCTATTAGTATGGCGCTGGGCCTTTCTACCCTCATTAACTCGAAATCAGTAGGGTATATAAAAATTATTTTCAAATAAAATCTGTCACAAATTTAATGTTCTACAACTTTAAAATAACATAACTGTTTAAAATAACATCATTGGAGCTATACAAACCGAGATAATCGTGAAAAACTGATTTTCGACCTCGAATAACTTCCAAACCCATTTTTTACACAACTTTTATAACACTAAAATAAAGGTGTATATATATATATACGTAAAATTACAGCTTCTACGCTCAAATTATGAGATTTGGCCCTATTTCTTCCTAATTTGACTGGGCTACAATTGATTATAGTGTCTTCTTTTCTAAGATCTCACAATAAATCATTGATTGAACATCGAAAGGTTATCGTTTGTAGAAGTCAGTGAACCTTATCCGATACGAAATTGATCGTTTGTTGAAATGGAGTGCATATTTTCTATATTTAGCGTCATAAATAAGGGTTTCCGGTCACAGTGGATAAATATAGTAGCGGGATCAAGGTCGTTCGTGCACATTATGGATGATAACATGATGAAATGTCTTCTCTTCTCGTCAACCAATGGCAATATCATCAAAACTGCACGTTGCGTTGACGCCAGCCTCTCTCAAGAGTCTAAAGTGGTGCCGTTTATGCAATTATCACTCATATATTAAGACTACAAGCTCATTTAAGAGTTGAATGTATGTCAATATTATATATGTGTTAAATAAACTTTATGAAATAATCAATGGATTTATCCTAAATTAATTTTTCACTGTAGCGCCATCTGGACAGCGCAGATATGTATTTATGCACTTCCAGCTGGCCGCTACCAGTTACCGCGAACAGCTACCATCCCGCGTCCTTCCACTTGTGACTTGTCACGAGCCTCGGACGCGGAGCATGCCCCTGTCAGGCGCTCCTGCTTTGTATAGTTAACCTCCAAATAAATACTGGCCAGTCTCTCATCTTTCATTTCAACACTCACTCCTGCGCTGATACACCGGACCCATAATCATGGGGGCAACTACCCGTTCCCCATATCACTATCTAAACATTATTTTTTTAAATTGTATTATAGCGCTACTGGACAGCGCAGATATGTATTTATGCACTTCCAGCCGGCCGCTAACAACTGCCGCGAACAGCTTAACTCTCACCTATAACCTCAAATAAACACACTGGCCAGTGATTCCATCTTTTATTTCTCTACACTCAACTACCGTACCCATAGTATATTGGCACTGTGGGGGCGTTTGTCCGTGCAGTGTGTGTCCGGAGATCAGAGCAGGAGTTGTTGTAATGATAGATGGAGTACCTGGCCATTGTCAATATTTTATATTAAATATACAAATATACAAGTCCAGCCAGCGCGGCAGTCCAAGGCAGAAGACTTTTAACAATATTCGGAAGACTAGCGTCTTGTCCAAGTGAGTTTGGCGGGGCGTAAGCGGCCGGCTAGATTTTATACATACATAATATCGACGGTAACAAAGCTATTTGACTTAAGCTTGGGATTCCTAGGCGTGCATCGGTATAAACGTACATCGTAAAGACGGTAATAGAGTTGCTTTGCTGTACTTTTGATCGGTTTTGTGTTATTTAGTGCCTCGCCCGAGGCTTTAACTTTAAATAAAATATAAACAATTAAAATAAGCACACCTCCTTAAGGAGGAAAAAACAATGATCAAATAGTGTTTTTTTTATTATATTCATAATTAAGAATGTTATCTTAAAAATCCCTTTTTTATCTCTACTATAAAATTCACTTAATTAATGGCGTTTCAGTCAAAAACCGTATCGATAATATGTTTTATTAAATATTTTATAATTCGAAGTGCACTTTCCAAATTCTTTAAGTGATTTAATAAACTTTTTATGTATAACGGGTGGAGCAAAAGTCCTACTACCATTTTGACGTGATTGCCATCTTGGTTATTTGACGCTTAGATCAATTTCGTCTCTATTTCTGCTCGTTTTAGGGGCGTATATTTATCCATTATAAAATTGGGGCGTATTAGGCGACTGATCTAAGCATCACATAACCAATATGGTGCACTTTGAAATATATAATGTAAATTTGTATTATTGAAGGTTTTATTTATCTTAAAAAAGTGATTCGGTCGGAATTGCAATTTTTAAATGAAAGACAGGAATAGATATATAAATACCATAATTGTATGGTTATAATTTATTTATTGAATCTCATCAATAAAGGAATACTATTATAAAAATTACAGTGGATAAAATTGGCATAGTTTACTAGTTCCATCTTCAGAGGTATTTGACTTGAATAATCAACTATATAAAAAGTACACAATACAAATAATGTATGTACATAAATTGTGAACATTTCAAAAAGGTTAAATCAATCACAAGAGTGTATGTATTATTAGAGGTCGGATGTATTTTATGTTAAAAAACAAAGATTGCCAGGTATTTATAATATTATATTTCCAATTGAGTTTGGCAAGGATTGTTTGGCATGAATATAGAAATGAAAATATTACAAAAAGTCATAAGAATAATAATAATATAATGTGTGTATATAATTATAAAATTGTTACTCGTAAACATAAATAGGAACAAAAATTGCGAAATGACAAAAATACAACAATGACGACGACTATTAAATTAATAAAAGATCTCTGTACCCTAATATTAATGTTGTTAGTTCTGCATGTGAAATTTTAAGTAAATCCTTCACAGAAGGATTTATACACAAAAAATATCTTTTGAAAAATCAACATCCACGCCTAGGAATACCGTATGCGTACAAAACACATTGTCATGGAATCTGGTAATTTGATATTAAACAGCCATAGGAATTTCATGTAGAATATTGCAAAACAATTAATGGGGTGCCGTCTGAAAATATGTTTCTGGAATATTTAAATACAATCAGAATTTGTACTGTTATAAAGGTATTCCAAAATAAAACGATTTAAAAAATATCTTCATTAAGAGTAGACTTATGACCTATAATCTCATGTTTGAAAGTTCATTGGTGGATACAAATTCCTACCCATTACGAATAATAATAAGAAATTTGCAGTCTTAAATTATAAAATACATTTTTATCATTAATTATTAACATGAAACATTCACGCGTCCCAAATATTCATTTTCATTCATAAATGTATTAAATAATGAGTTCATAAATAGTAATAATGGAGCCATGTAAAGGATTACCACATTTCTCATTATGCGATAAATTAATCAATATGGGCAATAAATAATAATTTACAATATAAATTATCTCTGATTTTATCATTTGTAAAAAATCATGAATGACTAATAAATATACAAAAATAAATGGTTGATTTTTCATAAGACTCAATAATATGATCATCCAGTCAAATGCAGTTGTAGTAACAGCTAATATTATATTAAGTCACAACTATAATAGAATACTTTTGCAGGTTTACATTTAGAAGTTTGTACACTTTGAAATATAATGTTATTGATTTATACCACTTCACTGTCTGTCTATTCACACATTCGTAACGGTCGTGATGCAATGTAATTGTCACTAGCACTTATTATCAGTGTCTTGAAGTATCACTTTCATGCCCGGAATCTTTTCCGTTCTCACGATGTGTGTCTCTATACCTGTCTTTATCTCGTCTTTCTCTACTACTTTCCTTATACGAGTTTCTATCTCTATGTTTATCTTTGTCACGGTCTCTTTCTCTACTGTCTCGATCTCTGTCGTAATGATCCCTGTAATATCCACGCCTCGAATGACATCTGTCACTACTGGACATTGGAGTGTGTACTTCAACTTTGATGTTGGCAGTTGCTGTAACTTTGGTAGTGATTCCACCATTCGTCTTGGTGGGTGTTGATCGTCCCGAGCCGGAAGTACCGTCTGTGTTGTATGTCGTGGTTTCGACAACAACTTCAGGCTGCACGATGATCGATTGTAGGGAAGAGTGATTTGAATGAGAAGAGTGGCACGACGGTGGCTCTTCTGTGATGGTGGTGAGGCTGGGTGGCCTCGGCCGAGGATGTGATGGAGGTGCACAAGTTCTTCGTGGTCTGACTGGTGAATTTTCTGGAGAAGGTGTTGATATTCGATGTGGATGTTCTAAAGGTATTACCTAAAATAAAAAATATAGTAAGTAAAATGAAAACGATACCATTACTATAAAAAAATCAATACGTACTTCAGCAGCAGGTCCTATTAATGATAAAAGAATTGGGAAGAATAAAAGTCCATTCACGAGTCCTATTAATATTAGTGTCAATAGGATACTGAAGAAATAGCGAGTGATGAAATTAAAATCGGACGTTGCCAACATTACTACAGCGAGTAAAGTAGTTAAGGCTCCATGAACCACCGGAGCAAACATGTGTTCCAGAGCTAATCTTATTCTCCTATCTCTGCTCCCAATGGATGTAATAAAACTCTAAAATATGAAGTAAATATTAGAATCCATAAATATCCTTTAAAAAAATATGTACATATAATATGATAGATACTTACAAAGCAAATATGAACTGTGAAATGAACACCAACACCAACTGCCACAATAAGAAGTACAGCAGGAATTGCTGATAATTTTATTCCTAAAAGGGACATTGCTCCCAATAATTGTAATACCATTGCGGCTAATGTTATGATGACTAATACAGCAGCCCATATGTTTAATAGTAGAACTCCGATTATAAAAAGTACAGCTGCAAGAGCACATACTAGCGCAAGACCTAAGCACGGTCTCAAATGTAGATATTGCTCCCAGAATATAAATGGAATACCGGATGGATAGTTGGCTAATCCTTTATTTTCAAATTTTGCACATATGGCTCGCACTCCGGATATCATGGTTTTTATATTCTCCGTATCACTCAAGCCATGCAGATAAAAAGGCAACTGTGTATATATAAGAGGCAGTGATTTTGGGATTTTCAATTCAAAATCATTTCTCAGGTGATACCAAGCTTTAGGTTCCGGTTTCAGATTTGCTTGTGATGCTCCATACGCGAAAGCGTCATTACTCGCCCAAGCTGACAAATAATTGTAAAAAGCTTTGGGATTTATAATTCCTTCGCCGTCAACAAGTCGAGCCTGAGTCACCAAAGTTTTATCAATGGGATTGTCAACATAGCCAGTTTGAACGAGTAGTTTGTAAGCAAGAATAGCTTCATCACTGGCATTGTTGAACCACCGCTCTTGTGTGATACATCCTCTGGCATAATCCCGATCAAATGCTTTTTGAAGTTCAATGAGCCAATCTCTAAATAGACTGAGCCAAAAATCAGGCAGTCCTCCATTGTCATTCTTTATAATACTTGGTATCCTAACAAATGCTTCGTGATAATCATAAAGTAGCTTTTGATTTGTTGGGTATTCAAAGTCCCCTTGAGTAACAGCATACATATTGTAGAATCCAAAATATTTGCCTTGTAATGATAGAAATTTATGTTCTGGTGTGTCTTGAGGAACAATATCTGTTAGTTCAAGACCATCGTTGACTTTAGTTGTTCCCCACAAACTGGCGATTATAATAACAATTAGACCTAGCATTGAAAAAACCTAAAAAAATCAAAATTAAATATTTAATACATAATTATATTGAGTGAAAAAAATAATATTGATAGAATATTACCTTCACAGATGGTTTCATGATGAATGGTGCATAATAATTCCGAGCTAATTTAGCAAGACTGAAGCTAAAGCAAGATGGCTCTTCTAGATGCTTCATTTCTGACTTAGGATCCAAAGGTTCTTTTGAGGAATCTCGCCACCGTTCCTGTTAATTTATTTAGTTAATAAAAAATTCAACAATTAAACCTTAATATAAGTGATATTTAGGTACCTTTTCAATAACAGTAGTGATAGTGTGTAATCTATCTGGAGGCAATGCATGAGTTACTGCTTGTAGTTTATTAGATTTTCCATTCTTCTTATTATGATGATGATTTATAGCAGGTGCTTCAACATCGATATTGGGTAAAATGCAACATAATATGTCTGAGCGTTGCGCTGATCTTCTTCTAATATCCAACGAAATCATTGCAGGATATACCAACAACATTGATGCCAAATTAAATACAAGCAAGATAGCAGCCTAAAAATTAATTAATATATTAATTATGTGAAATTTTAAATACCTTAAATAAATGTATATATAAAAATAATTAATTTCATACTATTATTATTGTAAAAACTTACATATAATATCCAAAATAAAGTTAGCATGTAAAAATGTATACATGGAGGTTATAACATTGTCAAATTTTATGATAAAAAAATTACACACCTGTAACGAAAACACTCTCAACGCTGGTATCGGTATGAGAGCAGCAGCAAAAAAAGCACAAATATTACATAGTGATGTAATAAGGACACTAAGACCAGTGGTGCGCAGAACTCCCGGTGTATCTTGATTAGGACTTTCTCCATCTCCACAAGAGCTTGATGCATATGAATGTGTCAATAAAAACATATCATCAACGCCCAAGCCCAGTGCCAAAAATGGAATTATTTGCATTGTTGATGCATTGAATGGAATACCTTTAAATTTCAATCATATAAAATTAATACACATTTATTTTGTAATGATTTTTTTTTTTATTTAATTTTACCTAGGAGTGCACAAAAGCCAAGCCCTGCAGTAACTGTGACAGAAAGAAGCAAAACCCCGGCGATGCCAACACCAGCTTGTGATTTTACAGAATTATGACATTGCATCAATGATACGGCAACATATAAAAGCTAGAATAACAAATATGATCAATACAATGAACGGGAGATGCAAATACATTTGATTAAGTTAAAAACAACTTACAATAAAAACATATCCAATGCCTATTTTAGGGATGGAGATCTTAGTGTATTTTCCAAGAATTTCATTAAGCGTAGCAGTTGAAAATGCATAGAAGTCATATGCTTTGTTTTCACTTTCAGCACTCATGAACTTTTCAATTTCCTAGAGAAAAAAAAACAAAATATTAATATTTTATAATTATAAATTATCTTAGGGTAGTTTGAAAAAAAATATTTACATCTGAAAATTTCCTTTGCCAAGCATCTAGAACAGCTGCAGCCTTTTCTTGTGTCCATCCTGCGTGATGTACTCTGTAGTTATCTACCCAGTAATCATAAAGCTCTCGCTCAGTCATCAGTTGAACGACAGTCTGTAATGCTTTGGCTTTTCGCAACTGTCCACTCTTATTATGAGCGCCTCCTCCGACGATCAGCTCTTCCGGCCAATGCATGTACTTGGCCGCAAAACCGTAGCATCCTCCCGAAAGCTCAGCAGCTATGTCTGGAGGCTAGAATCAAAATTCCCGAAATAAGTCACAGAAGAACTGAATGTTGTGTTAAGCCATTATGTACACAAAAGAACGACGCGAATCGGAGAACAATAGACTAGAAAGACAAATAGCTTGTAAAGTGGGAGAGGCATTGTCTGGAGAAATTGATTTATAACAGGGAAGAAGACACGTGTATAGGAGACAAAACGGAAATGCAGGCAAGCATACAAAGGCGATAAGGCGGGGCTGATACAGCATTCATTGTACACGAACGTGTCAAACAGAGCCGCTAGTAACGTGGCGTGAAGTACTGGAATCTAGTCAATGGGGACAGGAGAACGCGTTTCACCAAAAACACTAAACAATACACAAAGACTAGTCTTGTTCTCGTGCGCGTGTTAAACTATATTATGTTTTGACAGGGGCATTTCGGCAATAATTCATATTTATACACTTACGTGTTGAGATTTCTTATTAGGAGCTGTCGCCGGACATAGAGGATCTGACGGGTCAAGGCAGGGTTTCTCTTGATAACCAGTGGATATTCCGGCCCTCTTCATGTATGATTCCAGCGTCGAGAATGGAAATTGAAATCCGCGTTTTTTCATATCGTCTACCATTGTTTGCGGATTAAGTTGCGTCCATTGAACATGACTTACAATACCGCTACAAATAAACAAATACAATTAAAACTCTACAAATTGACAGTATAAAGTACATATATATAAACATAAAATATCGCATGAGTGGCTTAATGCGTGTTTAGTTCAAGTAGCCAAAAACATCAGTTGCTTAGACCAAAGTATCTACTATACTCTATATATATATAGGTTTTATAATGGTTGACTTATTCTACAAGTTACGCATAGGTATAAACATAAAATATAGCATGAGTGGCTAAATACGTGGTTAGTTTAAATACATCAAGTAGCCAAAAACATGAGTTACCTGGCAAACATTATACTGTAAACATCTCTCTTCATATCTTTAGTTATATTTCACAGTAAAATGGGTAAAAATGCATTGTTACTACATGTCATATGGACTCAAACATACACTCAAATACATTTAGGCTCGGTTTTTACCAAAGACTACTTCTTTAACATATTTAAAATATTATTAGACTTTAATCGCCAAAGTATTGTCATAACCACTCTCGGGGGCCACTAGAAATGTGTTGAGTGAGGGAGACACACTTATGCCTTTATCGAATAGGAGAGAAGAGTGCAACAATACACGGGATAAACAAAATTACACGAATTGTTTATATGCAATGCGATATCTAATGTTTATATCTATGATGAATTGTGTACTTACGGGATGGTAACGGGGTAGTCGGGTCCTAAAAGTTTAGAGCCTTCCCAGAAGCAGTCGAGGGGTGTGATGATCGCGCAGGGGATGACCCTTTCGAAGATTTGGTCTATGTAGTGGGTGTCAAAGTTAGGTACGCTAGGTGAATAGCACAGGTCGCGTAGTCGCCACGTAACATCGTACATGTGGACTGTGACTTGGGTGGCTTTAGCAATGGCTGAAGCGTGAGACAAAAGAGCTCTGGGGGTTAGGATTGGAGCTGCGGGGTCTCGGGTTGCTTGCACCACGAGCTGATGAGTACCAGCTACACTACCACCGCCATTGCTGCCTCCTGATACCGCCTGTCTCGTATACAGCAGCTCGCTTTCCAGCCGTCCTCCTTCTGCGAAAATAACAAAATAACAACAAATTACAACGGGATGAAAAATATCAGATGGCATTATACAACATGTCTTTTATTCTAATTAAAATAATTTAATTGAAGAATAAGCACACAACATGTAAACCATCTACACCACAATTAATGTTCCAAGTCTGCTAGGCTAAAAGTTTGAAAATCTTGCGAAACTCCTAACTACCTTATAGAACTCGTCCGCTCACCTTAGCCTAGGTCTACCCTGCCTTCTCTTACCCACAGGCTTGCTGGATAGTATTTCCGATACTATCCCTCCTGCTCTTTAACCCAACCTAATGTTAAAGCCCTAATGAACTGCACTACGTTCACGCTCTTATATAATGAGTAAATCTCATCGTTCCGTCTAATTCTAAATAGTCCCGGTGCCTCCTGAACAGGACCCAAGATCCTCCTAAGAATCTTTCACTCGAACCTAAGTAGCCTATCCTCTAAAATATTTTAGTTTCAATTAAACACAAGTTGTATAGTACGGACAGGTCTAATGAAGACGTTAGGCATCACAATAGTGGGGGTGGGGCAAGGTAACCGACCATTGTAAGGGACTCCCACCTGGAATGCCATTGTCATATACCGGTATACCACACCTCTATAATACACTACAACGTACCGTACAAATCAATCCAGTATTGACGTCAATGCAGTCCACACAAATACACGATTAGGTTATATTGATAGTGATTTCATTAATATGCGGAGATAAAGTACAGCTGTCGACCGGCATCCGCTCTTATAAAGCGACTTAAATATGTAATGTATGAAACATAAACGATGAAGAGCCTTGGGCCTATTTCTATACCGCCTGATTGTTATGTAAACCGTCTGTACTTTAATGCCCATCAAACAGAATATTACTAAAAATAAAACTACTTTCAAATAGGGCATAATCAGATGAAGGACGATAGATAATTTGTCTGCGATAAATAGCAATTTTATAAATGAGGCTATTTGAAATTTAAGTGATATTTTTCATACAAAACTGGTCTTATGAAACAAGTCAATTATTTTAATAATACTCTTGTCGATCATTCTAATAACAATACACCGTCTTTCACTTAATGTGGTAAAGTGAATTACAAATAATATTTCAATATGTCAATAATTTAGATAAATGTTGTTGCTCTAGTATTACATGTAACCACGCAGATTTATAATATGCGCATGTTGTAGTGCCAGGCATGTTCCAATGTATGAAAACAATACGCATGACACTATAGATATAAGTTAAGTAATTGATTCCCAGGCATACGTCACCGTAAATACGATATTAGTTACTTATATTTTTAGAGTTAAAATCGGGGAATTTATCTAAGCATTCTTAATAGTTTATCCAAAAAATGTACATAAAAACAGAGAATTATAACAATGGCATAATACAATAGATTATTAGGATTACGACCTAAAAAGTCTACAGTTTTAATTATAAATACACAATAAATTTAAGGAAGTCATATCATATAAATTGAAGATATATTTTTATTAAGGAGTCCGAGTATTTTTGACTTCTGAAGAAATTACAAATAACAATTTTCTTTATGAATTCCACCAAGAAGTCAACATTATCAACATTAAATTTAAGGTTGGTTTAATTTAACTGAATTGAACATGCTAATTTTCAATTTATATGATCTGATAATATTCCACAAATTTAATTAAAAACAATTTAACTATTAGTGTCTTCAAGAGATTAATGGTATGAATAATTATACTATACAAATATATGTTTCGGAATGTGCAAATGGTTCCGCCATATTATTGAAGTATGAGAATGCATGTGATAATCACCAGTTCTTCGAAAGGAGTCGTTATTATATGGAGGATGATTGATCACAATTTAAAGTTCACGGTGTACAGGAAACCGAGCCCAGTGTTAGCTTTTAGCATATTGTGCTTAGTTTAGATATTAAATATTTATAAACACTCAGTAGGTACTACCGAGTTCAAAGGGGCTTTCAGATCAAAAGGCGCCTGATATTTCCCATATGGATGATAATATTTTACGAGCGTGACAAATAAATGTAATAGGGCTTTCGTATAATTCTCCATCAACAGAATCCAGAAGGCATACCTTCGATTCTTTTACCGAAAGCTATTCTTTCCTGTATCCCACGAAATTTCTCCTGGGCGCCCTCGCATACAATTCGTTGGAGCTCCGGAGAGACATGTCCTTATAGCGCCTTTTATTAGAGGCAGGCTTCTATTCCAGCGATATTAGAACGCGGTCATACCCTTTTTAGGGTTCCTCCGTCCAAAATTAACCAGCATAGATTTGGTCCACTAACCCGGGGTGTTGACCTTTTAAATGAATGGGCTGTCAAAGAGACAGATAACGACCTGTTTTATCTGTCTCTTCCTTTGTTTCTGCAGAGTACCCACCTGTTCTTATGTACCCGTGTGCCTTAGATTTCACTTAATTCTTCTTATCATTATTCTTGTTTTTATTGTTTGTATGTTACATTTTACTTTCCTTTGGGATTGCGGTATCGCCATGGCGCCTTGGGATAGCCTCCTGTAATGCTATTGCAGTCTAATATATATATATATATATATATATATATATATTTGTATCTTTCTATATCTAATTATAATTGAATGTAGATTTTATTGTTTTAGTTGACATCCGAATGTTGGTGGAGTGGTATAGATTGGAATGCTTGGTCGGTGACAATGGCGTGTTAATTAGTGAGTGTGTGTATTAATCATGGCGTCACATCTCCACCATGCCATGACATCCGTGACGAAATGGAGGAACGAGTGTGGTGAATGTTGTCTATGTGAAGTCTGTAGTCCGTCGTCAATGTTGGGGGCGTCTATTTCTGGCTCCATGTCCGCCTCCTCATCTCTCCTCGCCGCCATACTTTTATCTATCACCATCGCCCAAATATTGGATTCTTCCCTCCGTTTCAGACTGACACTAAAATGTCTCACGATTTAATATATATATATGTATTCCAGTCCGACTGTTTCCATTCGTCGTTCAGGATATTCACTTCCTCGATCCATTATTGATTTAAAATATTATATATATTAATGAGTTTTGCTTCTTCTATTAACAACATTATCATTCAGTGGGTCATATTATGAAAAACTCAAATAATTTCTCTGAAATCGCAGTACTTCTCAGTTTTTGTGTACATCTATGGGATTACTTAGCTTGTGCTTAGATAAATTCCCCGATTTTAACTCAAATCCAATTTGATTTTGTTTATTATTTAAATATGGTAGAGTTTTGTATAATGTTTTTAGGGCGTCTCTTATTTCTAAACGTACATATACATAATGTCATTGGTCGGTTTCATCAAACAGTGAGCTATCTATCTAGTTAGTTAAAAATGCTAAATTTTTGTATAATCTCTATGAACTGATGGCTTTCAAATTAAGCTTGGGATTCCTAGGCATGCGTCGCCGTAACGTACACCGTAGAGACGTTAATAAAATTGCTTTGCTGTACTTTTGATCAGTTTTTCTGTTAGTTAATGCCTCGCCCGAGGCTCAGACCGATCATAAGTGTAGCTAAGTAACTCTACTATCGTATTTACGGTGTACCATAGATATAAATATTAGATATTGCATTGCATTTAAATAATTCGTGTCAATGTCGTGTAAACTCGTATTGTTGTACTCTTCTCTCCTATTCGATAACGGCATAAGTGTGTCTCCCTCACTCAACACATTTCTAGTGGCCCCTGAGAGTGGTTTAAATAATACTTTGGCGATGAAAACGCAATATTTGAAATATGTTAAAGAAGTAGTGTTTGGTAAAAACTTCACCTAGATGTATTTGAGTGTATGTTTGAGTCCATATGACATGTAGTAACAATGCATTTACCCATTTTACTGTGAAATATAATTGAAGATATGAAGAGAGATGTTTACAGTATAATGTTTGCCAGGTAACTCATGTTTTTGGCAACTTGATCCACTTGAACTAAACACGCATTTAGCCACTCATGCGATATCTATGCGGTGTAAGTTTACGGTGACGAATGTCTGGGAATCCATTACTTTACATAGGTCACAATTTAAAGAAACCAACCCATAATATGAAGAAGGTTGTGCAGTATGCAGAGTAGCTGTATTGAGGGTATCGCATATGTGGGGCAAAGGGGCAGAGAGAATCAAAACAAGGCATGTGCAGGTATTGTTGGTCTCACAAGAGATCATTAGCATGGTGTGTATAGTGTATGGTAAGCATAATAAAACAGTGTACGGGTATGTGTGAGTATCGCAGAACAGCAGACCACCCACTTGGCTGGCGCCACGACCACGTGGACACACTTCCTCCACCCGCCATACATTTGCACAACAATAAAAACACTATCAACATTACGACATGCTCTCCCAAATATACGTATAATATAATATTCACACATGTATACAATATGTAGTGTAGTGGTGAAGGTGACGTCACACAAGCCACGGACCACCGGCATAGTCGAGCTTGGCGTGCGTGTGGCCTGCCGTACAAGGATGTGCCAAATAAACTACTTTGTTATATAATAAACAACATTTGTACGGCTTCTATGCTTCTTGAGCGACACAAATCTTAAAAACACACACACACAGCCTTGTCCTTCACAATGGAATGACCTATTTACTCATATTTCAAGGTCACTACTCTTTGAAACCTGAACACTTTTACGCTCACACTAACCTGTAGTAAATTATTACAACAATGGAAATAATACACATATAAATAAGGCGGTCATGTGCAAAGAGCGGGAGGCAGGGTAGACCTAGGCTAAGGTGGGCGAACGAGTTCTATAAGGTAGTTAGGAGTTTAGGTATTAATAACTGGAGGAGCATTAAGTGGAAGATGCTGGTGCGGGAAGCCTTGGTTCATCACTGAACTGGAGTGCTTGTGATGATGATGATGGTTTATCATATTACATACAAGCATACCTAGTCTAAGTGGGCGTAATGAAGTGTTTTGACGTAATCAAGTGAAAAGATTATTAGTTTATTGTGTTTTAACTCGCTGATATTTTTACAAAACGTTATCTGATATATGTACATATGTGATTGTTCTGTTAATATCCGAAAATTCATATAGAATTCATTTTACGATAAAACAATGCAATATTTGTAATTAATATGTAAGCCGCGCAGTGCTCTACAACTGTCAGCAATTGAAAACATGATTTTTCATGTTATTATGATACGGTCGATCAATCATTATGAAGTATGTACTTTAATAATCGTTTGACCTTGGCACATCTCTGGTTATAACGGATTCTTTTAAATTTTAAAATTAAAAAACTTGTATTCGATTATAATTAACTAATTGCCCGCCGTTTTGATGTTATAAAATTATGATTTAATTAGTGAAAATGTATTATATCGATAATTTAGCAAGACATATGCGACATAATAGTGTTATTATTAACTCAACGACAGCTTCCATCTTAATAACATCTATAGGATTTGCTAGCGCTAATCTGCTGTGACCAATTATACAAGATGCTAATTAGGCCAGTACTAACCTACGGTGCAGAAACATGGGTTATTACCAAAACTGAAGAGGATAGGCTACTTAGGTTCGAGCGGAAGATTCTTAGGAGGATTTTGGGTCCTGTTCAGGAGGCACCGGGACTATTTAGAATTAGACGGAACGATGAGATTTACTCATTATATAAGAGCGTGAACGTAGTGCAGTTCATTAGGGCTTTAACATTAGGTTGGGTTAAAGAGCAGGAGGGATAGTATCGGAAATACTATCCAGCAAGCCTGTGGGTAAGAGAAGGCAGGGTAGACCTAGGCTAAGGTGGGCGGACGAGTTCTATAAGGTAGTTAGGAGTTTAGGTATTAATAACTGGATGAGCATTAAGTGGAAGATGCTGGTGCGGGAAGCCTTGGTTCATCACTGAACTGGAGTGCTTGTGATTATGATGATGAATCTGCTGTGACCTGATTTTTTGTATATTTTTATTAAAGCTTGGTGAAAAACGAATGGGGGGAACAACCATTCGGTTTTTGAAATATCAGCTAATTAACTCAAGTAGGAAGTATTAGTAAACATTTCATCGATTTGCGAGTGTGATAATATATTTTATCGGTGAAAAAGCTGTTGTTGATGGTGAGGACCCTGAACTGAGCGGTCGACGTTTGCTTGACAGGCGATAGTAATGGATGGAATGGATTCCGTTCGTCGGTTTCTTATTCGTTCGACTGAGAAGACGCATATACTGACATTGCACTGCAAATATGTACTCCAGCATTGCCACCGTATAAAAAGTGGCCAGTGCATCGTTCATTCACATATCTGACGACATTGGCCCCATAATAACATCTAGACAATGCACATATTTGAATGAAGCGGGTGGTCCGGCCCCATATTTATTATATTCTATGGGGTCTTGGCTTCAGGAAATTGATTACTCGTGTGAGGTGCTCCATGGGCCGCCATACTCTTGCTGGACCACACTGCCACTCGGCTTCGACACACAACATCGTATTTATCATTAAAAAAATAATATGCCAAATCAAAATGGGCGGCTTTAAACGATCCATCGCATAATGGTTGGTGTAGACATGATTGCTACGTGAAACAATTTAAAAGCCATCAGTGTCGAACATTGCAAAGATGTTTTAAATCACATGCATCGGTTTGGTAATAAACTAATAAAGTTACGTTGTTTGGGCTAGACGTTGACCAAATGGCTCAATCTTGGAGTAAGTAAGTACAGTGGTACCTCGACATACGAGTTTAATTCGAATCAAATTTTACCATACAAACTGCCATTAATCCGTTTAAGTCAATAATAAATAAAAAATAAATGGTTATTTTAACGTACCACGTGTTTTTGAATAAAAAATGTAAAAAAGTGTTATTATAAAATTTAATATATGTTATAAGATTGTTCTATTAATATCAGAAAATTCAAATAAAATAACACATAATTAAGCAATACAGTGATACCTCGACATACGAGTTTAAGAGTATTTCTAGATACGAGCTTACTCGTATCTAGAAATACTCTTATCTCGAAGCAAATTCCCCCATACAAACTGCCATTAATCATAGTTACGTCTCTTTAAATAATAAAAATGTATTTATATGTGGCAAATATTTATTTTATAAAAATAGAAAAATGTTACTTTCGCTTAATTTTCGTCAGTGCTTTTCTCTTCACTGGTCTTTGCCTTTTTCGCTAAACTTTTTTCTTATGCCCTCACATGTAGGCTGTTTATAAGAAAAAAATGTTCCCATGGATTTCTCTAGTCGATTGCACGTATTTCGAAATTTACTCGTATCACGAAGCAAAAACTCGTATGTCGAGGTACTACTGTACTGAAGATACACCTATCCTCAAACCATTAACTTCATATGACACAATGTGCCAAGGATTTTAAATAAAACTGTGTGGTCCTGCACACATGTTGTAATTGCGGAATACCACCCTGTAGATATGTATGTATGTGGGCGTAACGATATACATTTGTAAGATGACTGAATAAAACAGTGATTTGTATGCGATGCACGACATTACGGCCGCAATAAGCAAGCACTTAAATAATTACGCCACCGAGCCGATAGTCGGTATATAACATTTAAAATTGAATATTACGGTTGTGGAGTTGTATTCAGATTTGATATGATTTCGGTCACAGTTTTGGATGGCCTGTAAATGTGTGTGGTCAAGTGCTGTGGGTGGTTTTGTCCGTGACCGTTGTCAGAATGTATTGGTTGTGAGAGACTTATTATCCGGTACACGTATGTAATGTAATGTGTCTAGGATAATTGATTTCGATACATATTGCCCGCTGCGTAATGGACCAATAAAAGTCTGGCCCTAATTAATGCTCTGATCTATGTACATATTTGTATTTGCTGTGGTAAGCCAGACGTGTGGTCCTATAATAAATATATTTATTTATAATCAAACAAATTAGGAAAGCATGAACCATCATCACCTTGCCATTACAGGAAAAACCTAATGCGGTTCGGCAATGATGGACATTTGTCAGACTTAGTGAAGATACACGATAAAAGAAACTTAAATATATAATAAAAATATCAATTAATGAACATCACGAATGCTTAATGTAGAGGAATTCTTTCATAATTCTCATGAAAGCACAGTAGGGCATGATAAATATATAATTTTCCGCCCCACTGTAATTCCATTCACTGAAAAGAACAATAGATCTGATTAATGGGGAGTGACGGAGTATGTGTTGCAAACAAGGAGTGAGAGCGACAGCGCGTATAATTCTCGGGAACAAACAAACTGATGCGACTAAGTATATCTGGGATTGATATAACAGTCAACACTATAAGCAATTTCATAAAATACACAATATCTAATTTTATAATAATAGTCGTGCTAGAGCTGATAGTATTGGATTAGAGCTTGGTAGCAATGGTCTACTCCAGCTCTATTCGTATACGCACCGCACACAAACACACACTCATTACAATATTATATTGAAAACGGCCGATTGTATATAGAATAGTCTTGTTCAAGTTCACAATAACGGTTTCTTCAAACTGTAAGCTAAACTAACTCGGGATTTATCAGTCAATTGGTTTGTACACTTTGACTCTTTCAGGGAATTGACAATTATATCTATAAAATTCATACCCCCATATTCAATTATACAGGGTGGACTTTAACTAACTGAGAATATTTTAGGTGGTGGTAGGGTATTGTAAGAATAATCGAAAAACAAAATTATTAATTAAAAATTGAAAAATAATTGAAAATATTCTCAGTTGGTTTAAGTCCACCCTGTATAAATAACCTAATCTTATATATTATGAAAGAAATCAGAAATCCAAACATTTTAATAAAAAAAATACACTTTGCGTGAATTTACGTTAGAGCATCATCATTTTTGAAATACTTAAGGAAATCAAGTTATGGAAATAATTTCATCAATTAGACTTCATTACAGTAAGGTTATACTCTGGGAATAATATTTTTTTATTAATAAGTACACGAAATTGATAAATTATAATGCTAGTATACATATGTTAACAATCGGGATTTTTAATACTAAATATTATGTGTGTATGAATTGATTTCGACCGATTAAAAGCTTTCGCGCAATTTCAAACCACATGCAACTGACATATGCTTTATTAACATCTGTAGAATCAAATCTATTATTATAAATATTTAGCTGGCACGAAATCGCAAATTCAATATCGAGTGGGTGTTGGTATTTCGTGCAATCGTAACTCACTTTTTACTGGAATGAAACAGAATATATTTATTGAGAAAAGAGCGATGCTTTATCGTGACAAATAAAAAGGGATATACGATACGAAAAAGAAGTAACACCATTGGACTTGTGAGAGATGGATATAATCTCGGACAATGGACTAGAATTGCCGGTCAGGTGTGGCAGATAGAAGAGGCCATAGACGTCACCTAAAAACTCATATTTATGTCTTTACTCACTAAAGGGACCGGCTTTCGAATGAAATACTCATTTGAGTACTTCATAAAGGGAATTTTTCAAATACCGAACAAACTTCTCTAATAAATATTATAATAAGTTTGTTATGGGTCGATTTCTTCATATAGCTCGTGAACTACGCGACTACGATGTATATTAATTTCAAGTTATATTTGTACATTGATATCGCAGTCAGATTTGACAGTTTGCAACACGAGAAAAGCATTTCGCGCGTAAATGTCCGAGTGACTTGCGTTGAAGAAATCGGACCTTGATGTATCAAATAATCGTATTCCTGGTTAGTATAATAAATATGGCCGCCACGGAGGAGGGAATAGAGACGTTACAGTTTGTGTGTGGGGTTCGTTTAAAAAAAGGGTCACAAGCCAACGGATAACGTCTTCATCTGTGGTCTGGTATTATACCGCGGTCTAGCATACTACATATAACTAACTACAGCTAGCTCTGTTATCTGACACCGCGCGTGGGTGACCCAAGACATATCAATCTAGGTATACCACCAAGACATTACATATTAAATAATAGCCTATTTTTTAAATTCAAATATTCACTTATTCTGCTTGGTTAAGAATCAGAAGTATGTTATATATTTTGCACAAAAAACTATTTCCTATGAATCCGTACCATACATATTTCGTATACGTTGAGAACTATTTTCGCATCATCAACTATCAATTGTCGTTAAAAATCAAAAACGCTCACCTTGCTCATTACTAAATATTCAAGCTTTTCGCTTTAAACTATTCCGGGACAACATATTTCAAAAATATTTTTATAAAGGGGAAGCTATTGGTATAGAAACCATGGAAATGTAAAAAAAAAATGACAACATAGCACAAATTTGAAAAAAAAAATGCATGTTTATTATGCATTTAAGCGATTTTGAAATAGTGTGTATTCAAGCATTTATTTTTGTTGTTGATAGCCTTCTTTTTGGCCATATCTGGAGGCACTATTACTATTTTAATACGTTTTTATAATTGCAACTTATAGTGACGCTGTCAAAATACCACTGAGTGGGGGGGGGGAACAGTGCGCACTGATTGGTCAATTTGTAGTTAAGCAAATTTGGTAGAATACGAGGTTCTTAAGCCATTTTGGAATAAAACCGATTTTTTAAAAACGTATTAGTATTAAAGCGTTTTTGAGAAATGTAAGTTAGCTAGGTGAATTATATGCAAAACTCTCTGTAAAACGTATATCATAACTATTTTTTTTTAAATGTCAGATAAGCGTATTCCATTTGTAACGACACAATTGTGATATAATATAACAAGGGCTTGTCGAAAGTGTACACAATAATAATCACGATGTTCATATATTATTACCAAACTATATCTAGTGTTATTTAATTTTTTATTAAATTAAGCTTCAGGTGCTTTGTGTTCAAATTCAATCAACTTATTTCCGAATTGCAGGTTTCTTCTACGTTGGTTAGAACTTGTCTTATCAACAGTTTCAAAATATAATTAAGGGTTGTTTCGATCAACTTTTATTATATGATTGTAATGACAGATTATTATTATTTAATTATTGTATTATTTTATTTCAACTCGCTGATATTTACACAAAATATTTTAAACATCTACAGTTATCGTACTTATTATATTCAAGGAACAAAATATAAAGTTAATAAAAAAACATTATGTTTTAAGATTTTTCTGTTAATAACCGAAAATTCAAATTAAATAATACATTTTACCGAATAATATAGCAATATGTATAATAAAAATGTAAGTGCTCTACAATTGTATTTCATCTTCTTGGCCGATGTTTGATTATTGTATATTTCATTACTTTAATGTATTGCACATTTCACTTGGGTATGGCGTGGGTTATTAACGTGTTCACATATTTTTTTTGAAAGCTAGTCTAGGTGTCATTATAGAAATAGACGAACTATTTTGGTCGTGTCTGGAAGCGTCAAAACGCAAACGAAATTCCTCAAAGCTGTTCGGATGACAAGGAAATGAAGATGAGGGTATCAGGTAAACACGACACGGACAATCTATATAATGCGTTCGTGAACTAGTATTTAACGCCACAATACCCATATTACTTTTAACACAGTCTGACCGTACTTGTGTAATCTTAATCAGCGTGTTTTATCACGACTCTGTATTTATGCAATACGAAATGAAAATACAACTGGATCAATAGGCTGTTCCGAGTAGTATATAATATAGATGGTACAACCACATTACAGATTTCTCATGCACGAGCCCTCCTTGCTTGCTCTGCTCAACAGACAGCACAATGAACCCCAAAGCAAATAGAGACCTTCAATCGTGTCACACCATAATTATCATACCGACATCCTGACCAATCTACAACTTGTATTTAATTGAACTTCAAATATTTTAACATGATTATTGGACATATACTCTATCGGGACCTCGATGAATAGGTCAAGTTTGCTAGTTACATTTTTTATTGATTATTTTAACCTCATAATTTTGGCGCGTGGATTTAAATTCCATGCGTATTACAATGAGATTAGACATAACTGCTCATTGTTTTATGATTCTCATGCTTATAATTAACAATATAAACTCGTAGTACATCGATAGAAAAACGATCGTGACACTATCTTTAATACAAGATTTATTTGAAACATAAGATATCGCATGAGTGGCTAAATGCGTGTTTAGTTCAAGTGGATCAAGTAACCAAAAACATTAGTTATCTGGTAAACATTATACTGTAAACATGTCTCTTCATACCTTCAGTTATATTTCACAGTAAAATGGGTAAATGCATTGTTACTACATGTCATATGGACTCAAATACATATAGGCTCACTTTTTACCAAAGACTACTTCTTTAACATGTTTAAAATATTATTGCGTTTTAATCGCCAAAGTATTGTCACAACCACTCTCAGTGGTCACTAGAAATGTATTGAGTGAGGTAGACACATTTATGCCTTTATCGAATAGGAGAGAAGAGTACAACAATACACGGGATAAACAAAACTACACGAATTATTTATATGCAATGCGATATCTTATGATTATATCTATGCTCCGAAACATTCGGGAAGCCAGGTAAGATTTATCGTAATTACACTGCTTATGATTTATAATATAATCATTTATTAAATATGTATAATATAAAAATATACATTTTTGTTATAATAAAATGTTGCATGTATGATTAGCAAGTATATTACGAGGTTTTCGTAGATAATCCATAGATGACTTTTTTATTTTTACAAAACAATATTACGCCGTCTGGACTGTAGTAATATACCATCATCATCAGCAGCATGAAAATATTATTTGGTCCGCTTTAAATTATTTTTTATGTGATTGTATTGCCGTCACAAGAAAGCCTTTAAAATATTTGAAGTTCACTTTAATACATGTTGTATATACGTATCCATTATACCAGTGATATCGCCTATCACCAGTAAAAATATTACCCAACGCCTCCTGGATATTTTTTACATATCTGTGTGTTTTCTTTTATGCTTTCACCGCCCCCCAAGGGCCGGTAGCGCTTACTTTGGGAGTCGATGCATTACATCAACTGGGTTATACCACACGTGAAATCATAGAGGACATTTAAATATTATTGATGAATTCTATTAAGTAACGGAAGCAAGAAAACAAGATGAAGGGGGAACACGTGTCGTAATATGAAAGTACAAGTAGCCGATGAAGATAGTGCACCCGCATCGGAAGCTCAGCCCACATAAAACAGAGGCATATTGTTTTGATCGCGTGAGAAAGACGTGTGTCTAATCACATTAACCGGAAATATAGAATGGGATGTGTTACCTTCTATCCACAGTTGATCGACTCTGGTATGTAAATAGGCAGATTTGAGTCCCACACAGAAGGTTGTGAGGAGAAGAAAGGCCACGAAGAGCACTTTGCCTGCGTGACAGTGTAAAGTGCGGCCTAATGAAGCCAATCGGCTTTGAAGGCAGGCGCGGATCCATAGGGTTGTTCTGCCGCCTTGTATTCGACCCTGTAACAAAAATCACCATCAAAAACTGCATAATGTAAATGTACACGAAAAGATCAATAGAGCCGCGCCAAATGATTGATTAACTATGTATAAAGGTGCCCATACACGGTGCAATATAGCATGCTAGATCGCATCGCTCCCCAGTATGTGGCGTGATTGCATGCAATCGCTAGCCGAGCCGGGCGATCTGATATCGCACCGCTGAAATCCCAGAATCTGGCCTGCAATCTTTTTTTTTCTTTTTTATTTATTTTATTATTAAGAGAACACAGTCGTCTGGAATACCAGAGCACCTACATCTCTGATGGAGCTTTCTTTGAGAATGTATTTATACACAACAACGTGTTAATTGTCTGTCGGTGATCTTAACTATTACTAGTTACACAGGTCACCGACAGAGCGGCTCTGCCCGACGTAATAATCGCCTCACTATTTACCTTACAATCCAGGAAATCAGAGTAAACGATAAATCAAGACGATCTATCGGGATTTTATTAATATTATTCCCAATCTCCCAGTCGTAATAACCGATCAAATCAATTTAAAAAATTCTTGACTTGAGTGGGATTCGAACCAATGACCACAGTATTAGTAGTCACGCGTCTTATCCCCTGAGCTATCACGCTGGTTATCATGTACGTACACACAGCCACATTGCGTTTTCGTGTTTATTTTTAATCTATGCAATAATGTAATAAAATAATGTTAATAAATGTTCGCTTCACATTTTTGCTAGAATTCATTGACCTGTTCCACAAACAAGAATGTTTGTGAAAATTAAAGAGTAAAGACTATCGCAACCAAACAAAACGAGCAAATTCATAGAATGTGCTGCTTAATAAAATAAATAATGTGTATAAAAAATAAAATGCGAATGGTAGATCCTCTCGCGAATCCAAAAAATGCAAAATTTCAAAATGCAACCTTTTATCTGTGAAACACGCTTACAGTAATAAATTGCATGGCTCGTTGGTGGCTGGACAAGATATACTAGATCGCCCGCTAGATCGCTCCCCAGATTGCACCGTGTATAGCGACCTTAATGTAGACAATTCGGGGTGGTCACAAAACAAGTATATGGACAATATATGCAGAGAAAAAAACGTTACGTCGAGTCTGTTTGTACTTGTGTGTATATTACATTGGACGAATGCTTTACAATTATCAAAAAAAGTCTCTCTTTCACCAACGACGACCCCGATTTCAGGGTCCGCCATACTACACTTTAATTAATGCATTCATTCAGAATGAATCACGTAACCATACAGAATACCTGTACGTGGTAAACAACCTACGTGCAATTAACAAAAAAAATAGCTCGGCTAAGAGGGTGAAAAAACAGGTTTTCAATTGCTCAAAATTGTAGAGCTTACATTTTTATTATACAACGGTAACTCAGCATACGAGTTTTTTGAGATACGAGCAATCAGATGGGGAACATTTTTTCCGAGGGCAAGTAAGTTTAGCGAAAAAGACAAAGACCAGTGAAGAGAAAAGCACTGACGAAAATTAAGCGAAAGTAACACATTATAAATATTTTATTTTTATTAATTTATTTCTAAACATTCTCATTCTCATTTTCGTTTATTTATAACTATGAAACCTGGTTTTTTTGCGAGGACATTTTGGGGGCTTGAAATGGATTAATGGCATTTTTTATGGGGTAATTTACTTCGAGATACGAGCAAGCTTACGGAACGAATTAAACTCGTATGTCGAGGTATCACTGTATTGCTTAATTATGTGGTAAAATGTATTATTTTATTTGAATTTTCGGATATTAATAAAACTATATTATAACAGTTGTTTTTGTTTAATTTGCCTTCAACTATATAGTTTGTGTAAATATCAAATAAAACAATACAATAATGAAGGAAATCATTGCAGAGCTGAAATACCTCAAAGCACTTAATTACACCCATTTGGACTAGGTTCGGTAATCAGATACGATATTGTTCAATAGCGTGTGAAATAATCGCGTTACTCGAGAAGGTGCAATAAAATACACGTGTTGACACTTTTAATAATAAGTGTGCACATTTTTGCAATGAAATGAATTTCCACATACATTAGGGGGTAATAAGTAATAAGGTTAGTGTTTCTGGTCTGTTCTCGAAGACCAGTTGTGAGGACCTCCGAGTGCAGCATTCCAGCACCAGATGTTTACAATATACACACACCTACTGATAGTTACTATATATTATTTATAAAGATGGTACTGCGAGTTCGATGCTTGGCGTATAAACAATGCAGCCATTGTGGATTAATGTAATACGCTTCGACCCGCAATTACCCCTCCGTGTATATGCTAAATATTAAACAGTTATCAAAACCAGTGCTGCAGAAACATGGGTTATTACCAAAACTGAAGAGGATAGGCTACTTAGGTTCTTAGGAGGATCTTGGGTCCTGTTCAGGAGGCACCGGGACTATTTAGAATTAGACGGAACGATGAGATTTACTCATTATATAAGAGCGTGAACGTAGTGCAGTTCATTAGGGCTTTAACATTAGGTTGGGTTAAAGAGCAGGAGGGATAGTATCGGAAATACTATCCAGCAAGCTTGTGGGTAAGAGAAGGCAGGGTAAACCTAGGCTAAGATAAGGTAGTTAGGAGTTTAGGTATTAATAACTGGAGGAGCATTAAGTGGAAGATGCTGGTGCGGGAAGCCTTGATGATCAAAACCAGTGCATCCTAAACTGCTTGAATATTTTGAAATTTAAAGCCCTGGTGTGGTTTGGTGGTGTTGGATGACAATCCGCCTTGCCATATGCCACCATAATCCGCCACATGACGGCCGTTTTCCCCTTAAAATAAACAGATTTATAGATATTGCATTGTCTGTCCAGAGACACGTGCAACTAGAATGTTGGCGGTTTTTCTTTTGATATAGATCACACGAAACAACACATGGCACGGTCGTTATTATCACGTTTGAAAAATGGTGTCATCTTTAATCAAATATCGTTGTAATTGTGGCGGGATGCAGTATAAAATAAGTAAGCAGGTGGATGAAAAAATGTTCATCGGTCTGTTATACCGGGAAGGACCGTTCCCAATACGATGATTGCTTCGAAGAACATGTGTGCGGTCTCAAAGTGATCTTCCAATTCTGATTATCTCAATACTGTGCATCAGTGCAAACCAAACAAGGATAGCTAACACTACATATTTGGTAATATGACCTCTACTACTACTGATACATACACGAGTCTTCAAGGGATAACACAATCATATGCAATATAAGATATGACAAAAAAAATACACGATATTCATATGAAAACGACACCATTGCTGGTCAATTGTAAAACACATCATTTCACTAATTCATTTTCAAATAAATAAGAACATAGTGGTAAAAATAGATGCACCAACTCAGGGGATAAATCAAAAACGAATTGCTCGGTTATAACGGAGATGGCAAATATTACCTACATATTGTAAATATGACCTGTGTAACTAGTAATAGTTAAAATCACCAACAGACAATGAATTAACACGTTGTTGTGTCTAAAAAACATATTTTTAAAGACTTTCGTGGCGTGGATAAACATAATTTAAAGAAAAAAAATACAACACTTCATAAATTAAACTAATCAATATTAAAAAAATCAAATCAACTTTAATAAATGAAAAAAAACGTGGATTTAGGGCGATTTTTGGCCTGGGAATTAAAAAAATAGAATATACTTCTTATTTTGAGTTTTGTATTATTTATTAGTTTGGTCATAAAATGTCTTAATTGTCAGTTAAAATATACATATAAAATCAAAAGAATTAGGTAAAATTGTGGATGATGTCAAATTTTATAAAAATCAAAATAAGCAATTTCCACTGTTTTTCAATTTAGAACGTATATTATATTTTTACAAAAGTTCTACGCAATCATATTCAAATGTGTAAAACTGGTACAACGCATTTTTTTTCATGAGAATCTAACGGAATTAGAAGAACCAGAATCTTGGTGTATTCTAAAAATTCTTCGAAAAAGTAACATAAATAACATTATTCAATTACAAAAAGAAGAATGTGCCAAAAGAAACGCAGCTAAAAAATTATACTCTGTGATTTAATGAAGCAGATGCGACAATACAAATTAAATTAAAAAAACCACTAGCATATATTGCATGCAAAATGTGAATTTATTCAGGCAGGTGCACACAATCACCTGAAAATAACTAAATAAAAAATGTATACAGCTGGTCCTTGATTTCCAGATTAATTAATTTATCAAAAAATATTTATACCACGTAAATAATGAAATGCCTCATTGATTATCAGTGAATTTCTTGAATACTCAATATAATTAACGTATTAAATACGCATTGACAGTGAAAGGTGGCCGATATCGATACAAAAGTGAAATCGACTTCAGATTTAATATACATATATAAAATAATACAAGGTGGATAAAATTAATAATCTGACAAATCGCAAACCTATAAATTCCATCTGTATAATTATATATAAAATATGTTGTGAATTGTTCAAGTTAAATTCAAGAAAATTAACAGTTTCGTTATAGAAACCCAGGTATAATGAACTTTCGTTTACAATGTTTATACATAAATAATGTCAGATAATCACCGTCGTATTAACAATTAATACAAAAGAATTAAATCATTATATTAATGTTTTGTTCATTTATTTATTTACGCCCAGAGGAGCTTTTATAGAAGGTATTTTAATACACAACAACGTGTTTTTTGTCTGTCGGTGATCTTAACTATTACTAGTTACACAGGTTACCGACTTAATAATCAGTATTTACCTTACAATACAGGAAATCAGAGTAAACCTGGATCAAGACGATCGATCGGGATTTTATTAATATTATTCCCAATCTCCCAGTCGTAATAACCGATAAAATCATCTTGATCCAGGTTTACCCCGATTTCCTAACTAACTAGTAATAGTTAAGATCACCGACAGACAATTAACACGTTGTTGTGTCTAAAAAAAAGCTGCATCAGAGATGTAGGTTATGTGATATTCCAGACGACTGTTTTCTCTTAATAATAATAAAATGAGCGTAGTTTTGTATAAGATTGAAATGCTCTCGTTGTGCAGTTAAAATATTATAGTTTAATTGATAAGTGAATGGGAGGTTTTATAGGATGATGTTAGTTAATAATAGTGCAGTTTGGCTCGGTGGTCGAGCTGGTGGTCATGTTTTCCGAAATGGCAGGTGGTGTGTGTGTATATTATGTGTATGTATGTATGTATGTATTGTATGGGTGTGTATAAGAAAAAGCTCGGCGGAGAGAAAGACCCCCCTCGGAGATATGTCTCAATTGTTAGCGACCAGGTAACTAAACTTTGGTCCTCGAACCTAAATATTACTACAGTTTAATTATTATATTAATGCCATGCAATGGAATTCGATGGGACTAAATAAACAATTGTCGCAATGACACTTTTTAATTTGTATAACAATGCTAACAAAATTATATACACGGGGCGCCACTATAATAAAATAATACACATTATTGGATCATTAAAATGCATATTTGTAGGGATACAATAAAAAGTCACATTTAAAAATAATAGTCACATTTAATAATGAGCCGCCTTGTGGCCCAGTGGTTAGTGTAACGGATTCGTGAGTGAAGACTCCCGGGTTCGATTCACGGCACCGGAGTCACTTGGTAGATCTAGCTTAGCAAACTAGATCTTAAGTACTCATTGCTGTGTGGTGGCCTGGGAAACCATCTCTACTATATTCTCCCGTAAAGGCCATGGTGGCCTGGCCAACCCCTTATATTAGTGATGGCTAATTAAATTTAAGATATAATTGCGCAACCAAAATTTTTCTTCGAGAGATAACACGATTCATATTTCATATTTTGTCATATTTTGGGGATGAATTTGTAATGTTTTTTATTACTTTATCTACCGCCAAAACGCACTCAATTAGTCAAATTAACATTTTTTTAAATTTTTTGTATGTATTAGTTAAAATATAGGTATTTTTTATAAGTGTGTTATATTTGTTCTGTTAAGACTTTTTTTCCCCCACTAATTCGTCATTAAAAACTATGAAATATGACTTAGTGCATTTTGGCTGTATACCCTCAATTTATTTATATTTACATAGTAGTATTTGTACCCCGTTTCATAAGTAGTTTTATATTAAAATTTGTGCCCGTGATCGTTATTGTATGTATTTTTAAAAATGATTAAAACTAAAAAATCAATACCTAAATTTCAAAGATATCATTGCTATCATTCGATTGTTTATCTTTTATCAAACACAAATGTTATTTACGCGAAAAGTTCGGTTAAGTGAAGGGTCCTCTAGATTAAATTTAACAAATATTTTTGTCCATTTTCTATGAGGACGACTATCTTTTGTTTATCAAACCAAAAGTACAAGTTAAATGCCTTATTAAACTATACTTTTACAGTGCCCTTGGATTTTTTTATCATTTAAATAATTTCATTTGAAAGCCTAATTTCTAAACAAATAAATTACAATCCAAATTTCCACCACGCACATTGATTAATTGACAAACAAAGCCGTCTACTATCAAACAATTAGTCTACAACGTCACACAGACCCCTTAAGACCTATAAATTAGAGTATATAATTCATTAAAGATTCGTAACTTCATAGATATAAACATTAGATATCGCATTGCATATAAATGATTCGTGTAAACCCGTGTATTTTTGCATTCTTCTCTCCGATTCGATAGAGGCATAAGTGTGTCTCCCTCACTCAACACATTTCTAGTGAGCACTGAGAGTGGTTGCGACAACACTTTGTCGATTAAAACGCAATAACATTTTAAACATATTAAAGAAGTTGTCTTTGGTAAAAAGTGAGCCTAGATGTATTTGAGTGTATGTTTGAGTCCATATGACATGTAGTAATAATGCATTTACCCATTTTACTGTGAAATATAACTGAAGATATGAAGAGAGATGTTTACAGTATAATGTTTGCCAGGTAACTCATGTTTTTGGCTACTTGATGGACTTAAACTAACCACGTATTTAGCCACTCATGCGATATCTTATGTTTATATCTATGCGTAACTTGTGGAATTCAACCATTATAAAAGTTATATATATGGAGTATAGTAGATACTTTAGTCTAGGTATTTATGATGGACCAGTTGGCGACTTCTGGCGGTGCATGTTCGAGAATAAGGTGGGGTGAGACATCTCAATCTGTGGTGCGATGGTATGTTGCCTCTGGCCATTTGCCTTCACCATTCTGTTTTACTGCTACTACTTCATTATTATTGCTCAATATGCACTATTATCACACCACACAATCATTAGTCAGTTACAATTGCGAGTGTACAACCATTCAAACACCGTGTAAAATAGCTTTTAGTAATGAAGTTATTACTGGAGAACCCGACAAGTAAACCCAGAGGCGGCTCCTACTGTCAAAATAACCGGTCTTTGAAACGCACTCTGACTAACAACAACTATTACTTCATTCAACCTTAACTAATTAAAAATATAGTGATGTAAACAATGCGTCGTTTAGAGGTTATGATATGAATAATATGAAGTTAACAAGGACCTTGTGCAGCTGGTCCAGGGCTATACCGGCGTCGAGCCAGCTGGTGCGGATGTAGAGGTCCTGCAGGTGACGGGGGCGGTCCGGGGGCGGCGGGGGCGGCACGTGGGCGGCCGGGGAGGGCGGGGGCGGGGGCGGGGGCGGAGGCGCCACCATGCCGCTGTACCGTCACCGTCTGCATGTGCGGAGGCCTGCACAGCTCATGGACACGTCACTGTACTCCGTCACTGCAGTACTATCACTGTCACTACTCTATACTCCTATATATCCTCAATACTGTACTCTGTACTCTGTACTCTGTACTCGTACACGTCCTCTCACGGCCGCGGCTTCAACACAACTGTTCTCCGCGCCGCACACAGCCAGCTCCTACTAGTGCGCCACCTGTATGTCTCATTTTACAACTTTATCATACACAACCGACTTTCTAAACAGCTATTATTTATTTATTTATTATTATGTATCAATATAATCCATATCACATTCCAACACTACTAAATACCTGCAAAACCATTATTATTCAAATATATTTTAATATAAAAATACCATCACCTAGTTAGCACCCACCTTTCAATTACGAACGAGTATCGTTACTATTAAAAGATTGTTAATTAAATTAAAGATTTCCCTTTGCGTGCCTGAAATAAAAAGACTCCTCACATTTATTGTCAATTATTGCTTTTTATAAGAAAAAAAATATTTTAGAACAATGTATGTATGAATATTACTGTTTTTGATTTATTTTCCTCATATTTATACTTAGTTTAACTGAAATACAAAACCCAATAATATTAATACACAATTATAGAATGTAAAATCAAGTAATACTCCTTAAAATATTCAATTTCTACAAAAAAATATGTTAAAACAACAGAACTAGGTTAAGAGATTGCCAAAAAAAAAAATTCTAATGTGGGTAATGCATTAATTATAACTTAATTTGATATTATATATTATTACGTTTTAAATTTTTGTTATAAACAAAACAAACAGATATTTTATATGTATATGATAACTGTAGATGTATTTTTTGTATATTGTAAATAACAGAGAATTCAGATAAAATAATATAGTTGTATAAATAATAAAGCAATATTATAAATTTTTAAACAGTGTAATGCTCCTATTTTACCAAATTATGTTTATTATATGTATCTATGTATGAAAAGCGCCCTTTAAAATACATTGTCAATCGCCATAAAAAACCAAACGTGAATGTATTAATGACAACAAATATCATATTCTCGAATGTATATGAATATCTTAGATAGTATATAATAAGTTAATCTTATAAATAAGTGTGTTTTAAGACTTAATTTTTATTTATTGTTATTTATTATACGTAATTAGATCGTTAAGCGAGGGCTTGCTTCCTTTTGGATAGATAGATAGTAGTTTCTGAAATTAGCAGAGCAGTTTGAGATGCCGGGGCCACCTCGGCGGCGGACAGATCGGCCGGCATGGCGGGGACCACACACGAGGCTCAGCCCCCTTCTCCCTTGCCGCCCCCTGCCCCCCGCTGCCCCCCGCTGCTCCCCCTGCTCCTCCCTGCTCTTCCAACTCTTGTCCTGCAGATAACAAAATGAAGCTGTGGACTGAAGAGTCCCTTCCGCCGTTTTGCCGCCACAGCCGTCGCCGGTAGCCAGAGACTTTTCATGTTCTTCCATCAGTCAAAAATGTTTTCTTGTAATACATAATACAAAATTACGCAAATACAAACAGTTCATTGATAAAAGAAAATTGTACCCACCACACGTATAAAAGAATGTGAATAATTTTTCACACAATATACCCAAACCGTTTATTTATATCAAAATATTATTTAAAAAATATGTAAAAATTATCATATTTTATTTTAAATACAGTTTATTTATGTTTGTTTATATATACATTTGTAGCCACTCCGCGTATAAGCCCGGCTAGCTCAGTCGGTAGAGCATGAGACTCTTAATCTCAGGGTCGTGGGTTCGAGCCCCACGTTGGGCGCATCTTTTTTTTAAATTTTTTATTCATAATTATAATAATATAAATAAAGATTTTTTTATATATGTACTTTGGTAGCTTATACATGGTAATTATCGAATCGTAAAATACAAAATGCCCCTTTTTATGTGTTATGTGTGTAGCTTTAGCGAGCTTTTTTATTCATCTTTTCTCTCATACAAGTTTGAATTACAAAACCTGTGTAAAATAAACCACCCTTACCCAATGAATAATGGTGAGAATTAAATCGCTAACATCGATAATATTTTCAATTGGTCATTTAATTTTTTGCATGTTCTTTATACGTCCCCACACACAAATCGCCTGCTCCAGCGTATAATATCGTAAGTGCAAAAAAATCTGTGTGCTCTTAAGTCTTTATGGAAGTGAGCCTCATATTGCATGTATGAAACGCTAAAAAAATGTTGATTTTCAATCATTATTTAACCAATTAAGTGGGACTTTTTCGAAATAGTAAAATAGTCCTAATTGACCGGCAACTAATGTAGATTCATCCATTATCTATAACACGTTTCATGTCTTTGTCAATAGAAGGTATTTAATAGTAAACTGTTATATGTTATAAATAATCATTAAACCGAGTGACACGTGACAGGCAGTGTTACCAGATTGAATATGTGGCTCAGTTCTATAAAGACTTCACAGAAGCACACAGATTTTTTTGCAGTTACGATATTATAAACTGGAGCAGGCGACATACATTTCAACAGATATATTCAAGTCTCTTTATTTGAAAAAAATAGGAATGGATTATTTAAAGGAATTTATTATGCAAATAATTTAAGCCTTCAGATTAACTTTTCATATATGATGTTTCAATCTATAATAAAACATATAAATGATTACTTATATATGGAGCAATTCCAAATTCAAATATCTTTCAGTCTACGCTTGTTTTTTTAATGGTTGTAAATTGTTTATATCTAAAATTAAAAAGAAGGTTATTTTAAATAAAAACCGCAAAATTTGTACATAAATGTGCTCAGAAGCAAAAGAAAAGTTATTGTAAATTAATATAACTAAATGTATTTTAAATTATATCTAATTCCAAAGAAGATCTACTGACGTTTTGTCTTGTTTTACTTGATTTAATTCAGACATGGCTTTTGATTCTGAATTTATTAATATCGATGATGCTGGAGCAGGCGATATACATGGTTAATGATAGGGGTTGTTTTCAGTGCATACAATCCTTTTTCTCTGGTATAGTGTATGTACATCTCAAGTCTCGGTCTGTATAGTGTATACATATTGAAATGTATGATCGATTTGTGGTGGCTCGCTGTATATATTGTAATTTGTGATCGGATCCGGTACTAAATCTTTGATAGCCCCACTGTTTGGGCGGCGGGTGCCGGGTTATTTGGATTGTTTATTAATTTACGTGCGGACTCAGCCCTGGCCACGCCCCCTGGAGCCCCCCCGAGCCCTCGGAGTCCCCTCGGTGATTCGGAGCCCCCCTTTCTTTGAAGTGTGCCGCCGCCACGGGCTAATGAATTTGTATGACCATGAGGAGCAAATATGTATGGCGCGTACGGTACTACAGTCGCATCATTAAGCATGCGATATTCACCCTTGTGCCTCAGTAACATACTGCTTCGTTTCGCTTGCATCTTTGTCAATATGTCAACAACGACCGGTTCATTCATCCGCAGTGACTACGGTGAAAAAACTCATTATGCAATTATTGTGAATGGAAAACTCATTCATGCCTAGAACCGAACCAAATTACTAATGCATAAACGATTATTATTTCTAAAAAAATATGCTAAGGACTTCCAGTTTATAATATTTATATATCGAACACAAAAACTTATCTTCAGACTGACAACAACAAACAATATATTTTACACATTTATTATTAATATGCCGTATTAGCTTTTATTGTTATTTGAATATGACATTGCTTTTCACATAAAATCTTTATAAATAAGATTTTGTCTTTCACACATCGTCAGGAAAACTACATATTTAATTAAAAAAAGATTTTTTTGTTGGTTACCTATCGATATGTAATTTATTATAGATGTAACATTCTTAAATACAGATCATATGAAGTGAAATAATTGGGTATTATAAAGAAATAAAAGAAAAGAAAAATGTTATTTTTAATTTCCTTAGTAATTTTAGTACTTTCGATTACTAACTTCTTTAGTACGTCATCTTCAGAGACTTGTGGAAATTACAAATGACATATTTCTTTAAATTATGGAATTCCACCAAGAAGTCAACACTATCAACAATTTGGTATATAGGGATTTATTTAGTAACTTCCCTCAAGTAATATTTGAAAACATCTCTAATCAATTATTTTTCAAGCATTTAAAGTTAGCTCAGTCAAATTAGGGTTTTATCTCGGAATTTTAGCAAAGAAGCTGTAATTTTGCATACACTTTATTTTGATATTCTAAGGGTGGTCTGAAAAATCGAATGAAATCAGGTGACGGGTTTAGAAGATAATCGTGAAAAACTGATTATTGTGACCTTTGACCACGAATAACTTCCAAACGTTCCAAAACCTGATTTCATTAGATTTTTCAGACCAGCCTTACAACTTTACCGAAATGAAGGTGTATGCAAAATTACAGCTTCTTTGCTAAAATTCCGAGGTTTAGCCCTTTTTCTTCCTAATTTGACTGGGCTAAAGTAGTTTACAAGCATTTTATAGTTTGTTTAAGCATCTATGTGAAAATAGTCTTTCAGTAATAATTGACCTGAAGATAGTTAATTCTTTTACGCTTAGAGTTTTTATTTATTTTTTTAATTCATCAGTTCTAGGTATTTCGTATAAGGATGAATTATGTCACAATTTTATTATTTATACTGCTATAAAAGTCACTTTTGGTACCCAAAAGATTTCTTTTGTATATTGTGAATGTAGTTACCTACCAAAAAGTATCTCTTTCAAACCGAAATTGGCTTTAGACCATTGACAGGCTAAGCGATTCTTCGATGTCGGTAAGGCCCGTTTTCAATAAACATAATAATGATGATGGTGATGTTTCGGGTCAGTCAGTCAGTCAGTGCGATGAATATGTCAGTATCAATTGAGAGATCTTCCAAGAATGCTGGATTCCATCCCTGTGTTGCTAAAAAGGGATCTTCTTGGAGCGTTGGCTTTCTTCTTCTCAGAAATATGTATTGGCTGGCGGCGCTTTCATATATCAATAACTTGAAAAGTCACAAAACGACTTTCAGGAAACAAAATGCATAACGGGTGATTGCCTCCGGGAACACATTTGGAAATGCATACATAATCACACATATTTATTATGATTTTCACGACTATTCATCATCCAAAGAATTTATTCCATGGTCCATTTCTTATAGTCAATGAGATAATAAGAGAAAAACGCACTTTCAACAACATAGTATATAAAAGTGTTTTCTATACAACCTGTCTTTGGTTGAACTTCAAATAAATTAAAGGCAAATATGTAATTCTAATACGATCATTAAAAATATACTAAAAGGGCCTAAGATTTTAAGAAGAAAATATTTTTTTATGACAGCTTGTGAATCTTAATGAGTGAACATATGACGTCATCATAGAATAACAAAAACAAAATTCATTTTCAAGGTCAAGTTCAAATGAATAACAACAACAAATGTGACAAAATAATGTTGTCATAACGCCTAAGGTCGCTGACCGTATTTGCATCAACAACAACTCATTGTAAACACTATGTTATCATAATGTCTCAGGTTGCTGAAGGTTTGAGGTTATGTTCTTGTTTACGTACTATTGTTGTTTCACGAATTCTATGACGTATGCTTTTAATAATACAAATTAAAATCAGGCGGTCAATCACCTAATAAGTAAGTGCGCAAGATTCTCAAAATAATAATTAAAAATTGAATAATTTAACTAGCCGACTTCGACCATTAATGAAGGTGTGGTTGTGTTACATTTAATGTACCATTCCTTATATTTAATTATTTTAAGTTGAATAAAAGACATGTTGTATATGTATTCATAATATAATATTTTTGGTGTTTTATAACAAATATTTCAGGAGTTCTTTAGGCGTGCAAATTCGATAGTCTGTCAGCTGAAAGAGATTACATTTGGGAATGAGTTTAAATCCCGGCAAATCATACAAAATTCCAGCAAATTTTTATAGAAATGTACATTAAGACCCACTACAAATTAAAATTCATTATTACATGTTGAAGGCATATAATATTATTTAATTGTATTGACGTCTAAATTTAGTTTTGTATGAACAGTCCATAAAACGACACACAGTGTATAATATTTGAGTTGGAATTCCAAATTTGAATAATCGTCGGTGTTGGCACACGTGAATAAATATTTATTTATTTATTCATATTGATTGAGAGGCCAATAATAATGTATGTAGAGGGTTGGCGGTCTACAACATAACGAAACTCATCTGTCAAATACCTTGGGTCAAATATCAGAAATATCCTCATTCTGATCATGAATTATGTACTTCTTCGGAGGTCCTCTTGATTACAACAATATTATAAAGGATACAAATCAGCCTTTCTATACATATATCATACGAGAGTTTCAAATCAACTTGACAGACACACGGTTCGTTATGCAACCATTGTCTTATTTGTAATATCTAGATATGAGAAAGGGACTTTATTAACTTGAGACTTGATTTATCGTTGCATTATTCAGAAAATTTATATTGTATAATGTAAGTACTTGATTATTATTATTATAGAGCCACTAATTTGAGGGATTAAAGTGTTTGATAAAGACTTTAAATAAATAATTAATCTATTTGTTGTTAAAAATGTACCTAATTTTGTATATAAAGACAACACAATTAAATTTTGATTGTGACAACAACTGATAATTATTTATTTTGATTTAGATGTATTATTTATTGATACTGTACTTAATTATAATAAATGAGGATAGTATTTATTTGTAAAAAATTAGACGCCCTGTGGCGTAGTGGTTAGCCTTGTTAATTTAGAAAAAAAGTCTGGGTTCGCGTCCCTTAATTGCTATTGTCATTTGTTAGGAATGACTCATAGATGTGTGGTGGTCTGGGAAACCAACTCAGTATATATTATATTGTATAATGGCCACGGTTAAGCTTGGGATTCCTAGACATGCGTCACCGTAAACATACACCGTAAAGACGTTAATAGAGTTGCTTTGCAGTACTTGTGATCGTTTTTTTGTTAGTTAATGCCTCGTCTGAGCCTCGGGCGAGGCATCAACTAACAAAAAACCGATCATAAGTGTAGCTAAGTAACTCTACTATCGTATTTACGGTGACGTATGCCTGGGAATCCATTACTTTATAGACAAACCCTTTACTTAATTAAATTGATTGTTAATAAAGTTGTGTAAAATACATATTAGAATGAAAATATTAATCAATATTACATCAAACCTGATACCTGGCTATACTGAAATAATTTTCGAGGGGTCTTTATGATTAATCTGTAAGTTTTTCATGTATGTATGCAAGTATGAATTAGGCTAACCCTCGTGTGGTTTAGAAGGGAGTTGTGGCAATATAAGGCAAGGCATGCAGGGGACAGGCACATTGGATTATTTATTGTGTGGATTGGACAAATTTATGTTTCTCTTTTGTGGTTTGGAGATGTCCGTAAAGGACAGGTATATTACGTGGTCTTGGAGTCAGATAGAGACATAGACCTTTTTTGTCTGTTCGCCCCGTTTGTCGTCATCCATAGTGTCCTTTTTTACAGCCGTGCCCAGCTCTCTTATAATATTGTATATATATATATTTTTTTTTTTTTTCCTTTAACGATCCTTCCCTCTTTTCTGATTCTCCTTTAATTTCTTCATCGTGCTTCATCCGTCGGCCTTTTGACGTTGACGAATCAATCACGCGGCCCGCTTCTACGAAATCGGACATTTGGCTACTTTATGAATATGTATATCAAAATATTTTAATCGAATCAATCATTATGATCAAACCTCGGCCAAGAGGGTGCAAAAACAGGTTTTCAATTGCTCATAATTATAGAGCAAATTTTACTACACATATTGCTTTATTATTCGGTAAAATGTATTATTAGTAATAATAATATTAATAAAATAAAATTATTATTTTATAAATTTGCATTCAAATTTATAGTTTTTCCCATGAATATAATAATTGATGTATGATAATATAATGTAATATAAATACCAGAGAGTTGAAATAAAATAATACAATAAAATAATATTGAAAAGTTAATCTCGAATTTGTCATGCACTTGATTACACACACTTAGACTATGTCTGATTATAAGTTATAATTATTAAGTTTTAGAGTATAAAATCTAAATTATTTCCGATTGTATAGGAATAATAAAATATTGGTTCTTCGATATCACCTCACATTTTTTTTATACAAATTAATTTATTATTAAATTGCACAAACATCGTATACAAAATAGTTTCTTACCACTTTTATTCTAAACATTCCTTCATTTCAGTCTAACATTTTTTTACATGTATAGATAAATATATCAATTAAGTAAAAAAAAAACCTGCTGACACCATTCAAAAGTAGTATTTTCATTAAATAATCAACAATTAATATGTAAATTTTTTATGGTTGAAACCTATATATTTGATTATCAAATTCAAACATACGTGCATCGCTTATTTTATTTTAAATAAAAGACTTTTTGGGTTGATTCATTAAGTAATTTGAAGGAATGTATTATACTAAAATATACATTTTGATGAAGCGATACTCTTATATATGACATTTTTCCAGTGGTCGCAATAAAAGGATTCGAAGAAGCGTAAATCTAAAAATGTGTTCAGATAAAATCGGTCGTCTATTTCAGTGACTTCTCCATTGGTGAAGGTGTCAAAATAAACATAAAACCGTTGTTCGCATACAAAAAGTGGTGTTTTGTGCCAAAATCTTATTATACAAAAAGACGCATTCTATGAAGACGTCCCACGTTCTCGACGTGACGTTTATAAATGGCCAAAATAAAGATAACACACACCTTCCAATGATGATTTATTACAATTTACACCGATTATACGGTTAATACTTAATAGCTTTTTAACATATTTTAATTTTTTTTGTCTACAATATCCCATACACATCAACTCCAATGAAGTGTCCCAATCTTGCATCCAATTTATATTCATTAATCGACATTAAACGATTATTTAATAATCCAGTTCCACACATAGTTTTTATACTAATTCTCTCGAAACATTAATGATGAGTAAATTCTTTATAGAGCTATTTATGAATAGTTTTTAGGGAACTTAATTTCAATGCATGTATAGAGGATTTTTTTTTTAAATGGACACACACTCGTAAATTTATTGGTTTTGAAAACGATTTCAATATTTAAAATTGTTTGCCTCTATTGCTATATCATTAATTAAACGATAATATAATGTTTGCCTTTAATTTAATGAACACTTTCAACATTAATTTTATTTATTAAAAACAAACAGCTTCCACAAAGTATCTATTATAGTAGTAAATGTAGTTTTAAACACAGTTGTTAAAAAAAATATAAAGAAAATTTAAGAGGAGGTGCTATATTAAATTTTAACGAGTTTATTAATTTTTTTTTTATATTAATAACGAGTTAGTCTACATATGTAACCAGACCTAGAGAGCGAAAGTACAAATACCTGATAATAACTGATATTAAACCGGTGATACATAAATTAATTTATTTAATATAATTACCGCTTATTAATAGATTTAACAGTATTCGCACTTCCACCCCCTAGGTATGGTTAATTATTATCTAGCTATAATCGATAGTATTGATAACACCAAAGGCCTTTAAATCAGAAGCTTATTTATGTGATAAGATATTAATGTGGTAAGATTTTTTTACGTTTATTTATAGATAAAAAAAAATTAAAACGTATAATTAACACAATATACACGTAACAGTCACTATTGAGTACTTCAGCGATACAGTTGATTACAAGATGGTGGCCCAAACTCGACTCCAAAAGCACTATTAATATTATTAATTTTTAATTAATAAAATAAAAAAATATAATAATTCTTACGATACCCTACCACTCCCTAAAATATTCTCAGTTATTTCAATTCCAACCTGTATAATTAAAAAAAAAATTCGTAGGTAAGTTTTGTATTAATGGCCTATTGATTAATTGTTTTAAGAATTATGTATATATGTATTTTTTAAATAACATACATATTTATTGAATGCGGTCGTGTAGTAATGGTGGAACATGAGTGGGTTAGATTTGAATTTTTGGTAAGACATCTTGGTGGTGTGAATGTGAAGGTTTCCAAGAAGAGACCACCCCTGACCAGTCCTGTGCTGTCCTGGCCACAACTCACAATGAACTCACACATTCAATTCAACCGCACTACACAAAGACTCTTTGGCCACAAAGTTGCTGAAAAATTGCCGATTTCTACATCTGACATTCTGAGAACATATCATATCATATGTATGTACCCAATAATGATTATGGACTTTTAGAACCACGCGTTCAACTCTCTTTGGCAAGCGGTGCATGATTTATCTTGATGTGTTGGCTGATTGTTATTCATAATAAGCGATGATGAACATGATGAACAGCGGCTTCAGCCATTGAAGTTATAGTCTACGGATGTTGTTTCGGCTTTGCTATGTGACCAGACTTTCTTAATCCGACATCTGCATAACTTTCCTCATGAATAAAAGGGAAAAAATATTCACTTAAAACAGTTAAAAATAGCTCCACAAAAAACTAATCTAAATTATTTAGATGATGGTAAGAAGTAATATCCCGCACATGTTTATATTACATATTGTACTTATATTAACTGTGAATTAATTTCGATTTTCATACTACCTAAAGAAATAAAATTATTTCATTTTTTTAGTTTTTATACCGTGACGCCTTCCCTATTGGCGGGAGTCCCTTTATAAGGGGTTGGCCAGGCCACCTTGGCCTTTACGGGAGAATATAGTAGAGATGGTTTCCCAGGCCACCACACAGCAATGAGTACTTAAGATCTAGTTTGCTAAGCTAGATCTACCAAGTGACTCCGGTGCCGTGAATCGAACCCGGGAGTCTTCACTCACGAATCTGTTACACTAACCACTGGGCCACAAGGCGGCTCTTAGGTTTTATAAATATAAATAAATATTTTGTATATCATCGTTGTGCAATTTAATTAATAAAATAATTTACATAGGTAGTTGAATGCGTGAAAGAGTCATAATCACATCTAGTCTATGTGGGGTGTAATGAAGTGCATTGACGTATTCGAGCTCGTATTATTGCTTTAATATTTGATAATTATATTATTTGTTTTATTTAGACAAAATTTTACATGATATACATACATCTACAGTTATCATATATAAAATATTATATAACAATTTCATTGGAATTTTCTGTTAATATCCAAAAATTAAAAAAAGAATTAAGAACATACAATTAGCGATATTAAATTAAATTATAACCGTTGCATTGTACATATTTTAATATCTGTTTTGGCAATTTTAATGTATAGGTTTGTTGTTGACTTGAATATTTTAACGAGCATTAATTGACAATAAATAGTAAATGATAGATTTATGTTTTAAAATTATTAATATTATGGGTATTTGTTATGTCCGAAATCCGATAATTCAAATACAATAATTCAATTACCAAATAATAAAGCAATATAATTAAATCCTAAGCCTAGATTAAGCTTTAGCCTAGTATTGATAAACCCAAATTCCCTAAATAGTCCTGGTTATTCTGATGGCAGATTTGCCTTCGTTATATTTTGCCTAGTCTCCGATGAATTTAAAATAAAATTTATTAGGGTACTTGAAAATATTTTCTTTCTTGTTATCCATAATTATATCACACAAGTATGTGAGTGGTATGTAGATTACATTATAATAGATTTAAGGTGCATTATCTAGACTTAAAAACATCAAGTACCCTTTAATCGCATATTGGTATTGTCTTATAAAAGCCCATTCAATATTTTTTTTGTATTATTACGAAAAAAATCACAATTATTATAATACCAAGATATAGATAAATTATTTCAAGTGTAAACCTACTTGAAAAACTTGAATTATCTGATATAGTTATTATTAATATAAAACAATTTCGTATTTTTTATATTTTTACACTACACATGAAAATAGGTTGTTGCATCCATTTTGGCTAGAACTGATTGTGAGTCGGTTTCTTCAAACAGTAAGCTACATAACTCGAGAGTCAAATGTCAGAAAGTTTTTATGCGATCACTATAGTACAGAAGACCGATTGAGTGCATCAACTCATAGCTCTCGAGTTAGGTAGCTTACTGTTTGAAAAAACTGACCGTAAAAGTTATATTAAAAATACACAACGACATTTAAGGTATAAAAATACCTTCCACATTATTATGGTTTTTTTTTAACAAAATTAAAATACAGAAACTTAACTCGCTTATACGAATAGAGCTGCTGTACACCAATCCTACCAAGCTCTATTTGTATACGCTCCAATACTATTTAGCTCCAGCACAACACACTAAAGTAATGGATTCCCAGGCATACGTCACCGTAAATACGATAGTAGTTAGTTAATGCCTCGTCTGAGCCTCGGTTGGTTACTACATGTCATATGGACTCAAACATACACTCAAATACATCTAGGCTCAGTTTTTACCAAACACTACTTCTTTAACATGTTTAAAATATTATTGCGTTTTAATCGCCAAAGTATTGTCACAACCACTCTCAGTGGTCACTAGAAATGTGTTGAGTGAGAGAGACACAATTATGTCTTTATCGAATAGGAGAGAAGAATGCAACAATACGGTTTTTCACGAAATTGACACGAATTATTTATATACAATGCGATATCTAATATTTTTATCTATGGTACACCGTAAATACGATAGTAGAGTTACTTAGCTACACTTATGATCAGTTTTTTGTTAGTTAATACCTCGTATGAGCCTCGGGCGAGGCACTAATTAACAAAAAAACGATCAAAATTACAGCAAAGCAACTCTATTACCGTCTTTGCGGTGTACGTTTACGGCGACGCACGCCTAGGAATCTCAAGCTTAACACTATTTATTATATTGACTATAATATGTGTTCGGGAAGTTTCCAAGAATTCCCGCCGAGTGTCTGGACAGATTTTACAATGATCATGTGAAATGCTTAACTATCGCGCGTGCGTCTTTTATGAAAAGGGTAATAAATACAAAATGTGGCTTTGAAGAATTCGTGTTATTCTTATTCGGCTTTCAAGTTAATTGCCGTGATGGGATTTTAATATTTGGCCGGGGGGCGGCTAGGAGAAGAAGACCACCGACGATATCTCGAACATAATTTACGAGGAGCCTCTGTTATTTTTATGCCACTATATAATATTGTTGGCTATATGTATAGTTATGGATGGTATCCGTCACAGGCTTGAGTAGTGACTTTTATGGGGGTGGCGTGAGCCCGGGAGCTGTGCCCCCATAACCTCAACCATTAGCGCGTAACAGTCCACCAATAAATATTTTACTTTGTACTCGACCCAACAAGTCTCCTTTTCAGGACCACCATACTTTACATAATTAACGACAACAATAAAATACATAATATACTATAAATAGTATAAAGTATTAAACTAACAAGTATTTTCACCCATAAACAGTTATGTGCCAAAGTCAAACGAATATTGTAATGTACTCGTACATGTACATATCTTTTTTCTAATGATACGTAATAATAATTACGTAGAAATTCTTCAAATGAATGCATTAATTAGTTATTAGAATAAAATATTGTAATATTTGTTTGATCTTGGCACATCTCAAACGCACTTATGATAAAAAAAGTAACAGAAAATAAAATATTTTTTAAGCCCTTAAATAATCTGGTGGTCATTTCTTAAAAATGTATAAATCCATAATTTATATCTGCAATGAACTCAAGGGCCGTATTCAATATAATAGTGTAATAAGATGTTAATGAGTCGTGTGTGTACGAATAGACTAGAGCTTGGTAGTATTGGTGTACACGCATACGCACCGCACGCTCCCACTATTATATAAAATACGGCCCTACAATTCTAAAGTTCGTGTACGATTGTAAAACAAGTATCGTAATTAAGATATACTTCAAAAGGTCCTAATTGGTCGCATTACACTATTATATTGAATACGGCCGTAAGTACCGTATTAAAAATTCCATCTTTTCCGCATCTGTTTTGGTCTCAATTAGTCCCATATGAAGAAACATGTAAAATATTTCCTTTTTATTTATGTTGTATAAGAGGAAAATTTTAGAATGACCGTACCAATCAGGACCGTTCGCTGTATATCTACAAATATGGCAACATCGCTACTCATTTGTAAAGTATTTTTCATAAATTTAAATTATTATTCATGACAATAATATATTGAATACTGCTATAAATATGAATAAAATACATTTCGTATGAATAAAATTATTTTGGCCCCGTTTACATAACTAATCGTTTATATAAATCTAATAAAATTAATTTAATTTCATTGCTCATACATACATTCAAAAGAATCAAGGTTTGGTAATGAATAGCGATTAAAGATATTTAACTACACATAATTGAGATGACGTAGGATATCGTAAAAAATATTATTTGCGTAGATAAATGTATTTCCAACTAACAGATGACCCAAAATGATTTTTAATAATAACGGCTAAAAAATGACTTTTTATTATTTAAGAGTAGATTTTATATATATTATATACCTATAATATAGATTTCTTATGATAAAAATAATCATTCTACTATATCAAAAAATATATTTTTAGGTGGTTTTGTGAAACTAGCGCTTCTTGTTGGAATTTTATTACCACTTATTTCGAACCAAAGTAGACAAGTTGCACGTTTCATAATAATATATTATATTGAATAACATAAGATAGTGTAAGTGTTTTAGAGAGACTCATTGGTAACTACAAATCTGTCATCAAAACCTTTATATTTGATGATTGTTTTCTCTTATGAATGTGAACAAACAGTGGTGTCAATCTTTCAACACGGTAATCTTCAAAGCCGGTCTTAAATAACATTGCGTTCCTTGGCTCGTGATTAGTTTTCATTGCTTTCTAGTATTATATTATATATATATTTAATTATAAATTTCAATATGGTGTAGAAATATTGGAACCTGTAACTTTAATTATGACTTAACCATAATACAATAGTGATCTTATCCCTCTGATGCAGCTTTCAATTCACTTAATATCAAAGAGTTGGTATTAAAGGGACAAATTATGTAAATATGCTCATCTATATAAAATATAGGCAATGATACTTTAATACATTAAATCCTAATTTAAATCACATAATAATAATAATAATAATAAAAATACAGGGTGGACTTGAAATAAAGTAATGGATTCCCAGGCATACGTCACCGTAAATACGATAGTAGAGTTACTTAGCTACACTTATGATAGGTTTTTTGTCAGTTAATGCCTTGTATGAGCCTCAGGCGAGGCACTAATTAACAAAAAACCGATCAAAAGTACAGCAAAGCAACTCTATTACCGTCTTTACGGTGTACGCTTACGGCGATGCACGTCTAAGAATCCCAAGGATAACTGAGAATATTTTAGGATGTGGTAGGGTATCACAAAAACAAGTGAAATAAATATTAAATAATAAAAAATCTTACGAGCTTAGGCCGCCATCTTTAAATCAGCTGTTTCTGTGAAGTACACAGTAGTCTGAAACCTGTTAAATATTTTTTTACTCCCTATTATATTCTTAATTAATTCAAATCCACCCTGTATAAAGGTCGTCTTTTTATAAACCATCATAGTTAGGGTAATTCTCACAAAAATGTCGACTTATAGTATGTTTTTCAGCTCATAATTTATAAATTATTAATATGTATAAATATTTGTTGTTTTAATTGACATTTCATTTCACCTCCTTGCTGCCATTAATATTGTATTGGATGATAGGTTTATTTGGATTGAATTCAATCGATTAGTTAAAGAAGGGCAGGCAGGCAATGCCAAGGATGTTTGTTTTATTCTGTCCCTCTAGTTTTGTATATTTAGTGTAGTGGGTATCTATTAATTGGAGCATTTAGGATACTACATAGTAAGCTTTGATGTCCAAAGCCGACCGAGCTCTCGATAATATGTAGATGAGACCGGTTCTACAATTAAATTTTAATAAATACATTGAGCTTGCACATTGAAAGTTATTAAATAATATACTAAAGTATGGTATATTAAAATATCATAAGTGGCTTCTTATCTTACAGTTAATTAATAATAAATAGTGTGCGTGGGTTATGTATGTATATTGATCTAGGTGTGCGGGCGATGCAATCATGGCAACATTGGTTGTTTGTGCTCAAGCACCAGGATTATTTGTGATCGATGATGGAGCCTTGCACCATGTCAACCATAGATCTTTATCGCCACTACTCTATATTATTTTACTACTCCAAAGCATTTGTCTCTATCGATATTAAACAGCTACCGGTTGGCCGCGACTAATCAATGACAATACAACTTTTATACAAGCGATAACATCATCATCATTAAGACGGAGACGACCATTATACAAACTAGATGGGAATAGAGAGATTGTTCATAGTCTATCATAATATAAATTAATATTTACATATAATCCTTCCGCCCAATAAATGGAGAACATGTTGCAGTAACTGTAACTGTTACACTAGCCCTTTGTATAACGCAGATTTGAGTAATAAACATTACACTAAAATGACTAACTCCCTGACTAACCCGATTATAAGTAATGTCAATAAAACCAAATATGATTCGAGGAAACGTAAGTTCATTTTAACGATGATAATTTAATAACTTTGAAATAATTCACTCGATTAAAATTTGGTTTTACCCAATCAATCTGTTATTTAGTTTTAAGCATAATACTTTGTGATTGTTTTTGTTTATGTTGAGTCTATTCTTGTTATTGTTAATTTATCTTTATATCTGTAAATGGTTTTTTTTTAAATTTCCCGTTCTTTTTATTATCTAATATTTAGTATCTGTAATGTCACATAAAACCAAGGTGCAGAAACATGTCAAAAAAAAATTTTCGCCTGATTTTATTCGATTTTTCAGACAACTTTTTTAATACCAAGATAAAGGTGTATGCAAAATTACAGCTTCTAGGCTCAAATTCTTTGGCCCTATTTCTTCCTAATTTGACTGGGCTATAATTGATTATAGTGTCTTCTTTTCTAAGATCTCACAACAAATCAGTGATTGAACATCGAAAGGTTATCCTTTGTAGAAGTCAGTGAACTTTATCTGATACGAAATTGATCGTTTGTTGAAATGGAGTGCATATTTTCTATATTTAGCGTCATAAATAGGCTCAAATTCCGAAGTTTGCCACTTTTTATTGCTAATTTGACTGGGTTATTCAGGATTGAGTATTCCAAACAATTACTACTACTGCCATATCAGAAAGTCAGGTGGGCTACAAAACACAAAATAATCTTAATACCTCCCACAGTTGTCTAAATCTGATCACATTACGTTCAATTAGTAACTCTATCCTGTTTTACATATCTAAAGTATTGATTTGATAGCTCGGTTGTCAAAGTATGATGGGTATTATTTGCACAATGGACGGATAAGTTATATTTTCATATGGAGGCACCCCGTTGTTCAACATAATCAAACAATAATGATGTTCACCACATATCGCCAAGATCTTCCTCGGAGACCGGTTTCAAGCTCTCTTCTAATATTCACTCCCATAAATTATTGTCAAATCAATGGGATGATATGTGAATCAGTTCGTTAGTGGACGTTGTTGCCTGGAGGTTTTGCAAACACAATAAGGAAATCGATATAACTTAGGCTTTATTTACATAGTTTATGTGATAACGGTGCATTTGAATTGCACCAGATTGTTCACAGTATAATTATAATAATAATAGTGCTTATATTAACAATTATATTGAAAACAGTTGTACTAATGAAGTCTGAATGATGGTGTCGGACCACCCACACTATTTATTCAAGTAATTTATATTTATTTATTACCAAACACTTTTAGTTTTAATTTAATGGCTATTTGAAAAAAATATATAATTGGCACGAATCGGTGATTATCGAATGGAATGCTGATTCGTTTATATTAATTGCTCGTAAATTTTGATTCTACCCTGCTAAACGATGGCTATCAAAATAACGAGAAAATTGAGTATTTTACACATAAAATAAATTATAAAAAATTGAAATAATGTTCATTAGTTAAAATGTGTATTTAATAATTAAATAACAACAGCTTATCAACACATTCTATTATTAAATTTATTACATTTTTATGTAATTATAATATTACTATGATTTGAAACCATTGAAACGTGATATATTTATAGTAAAATTATTTTGTTAATATTCAATGGCTCATAATAAAACCTATTCGAAGTGGAGTTAATGAAGATTTTCTTTAAAATGTGTATGTATATCCACAAATATCGTGCTTATCATAAATTATTATTAATTTATAGGACAATCTATAAAGTCTTCAATTAAACATCAAAGGAATTTATTTATTTATTTTATATAAATATATTTATTTTATATGATGTTAATTATATTTTCGTTTATACATATTTAATGGACCTACAGGAAACCGTATTGTATAATCAGAACTAGTTATGTTTTGTCGTATTCGAGCTCTGCAACGATTTAACCTGGTTTTTCACCCTCTTGGCCAAGGTTTGCATTAAGTTATTGTTAATAGTCAACCAGATGGTTTTGAAGTTAGAAATGTTTAAAAAAAATTAAATCAATACTGAAGCATCACAAAGTGAATTTCATATGAGAGCCAATATGTTTTTATATATGATAAAAAACAATCTTAGTTATTTTTTATTGCTTATATTTTATTTATTATTTCGATATACAAAATTCAAATAGCCTTTTAAGCTATAGTTATAGTATTTTTCAAGTACTTTTCTACGAGAAAAATGTTGTAGAGCACAGAATATTTAAAACAATTGACATATAATACTACAAATAACCTTGATTGGTCAAACTATAAAGTGTAAGCCCCGTAGTGCTCTACAATGTTACCAGTTTTTTAACTCTCTTGGGCGAGGTTTGCTCATAATAACCGTATTGTCTGAGTTAGACTTTGATTATATATTGTGTGTTAGTATAGTCGTGGTTAAACTAATTATCGCAATTTAGGTGAAGTTAATATTATCGCATTACGATTAATACGATTAATATTATTGAATTGTTTTTATTGATTATATTGCCAATTGAATATGTCATAAATGGTAATACGAGATATCTCAAATTTCATAGTACTGGGGGGGTCAGTTATTGCCTTTTGGTTATTAAAGAGATGCTTTTATGCCTTTAGTTATAAAACGACTAGTGTTTATGATGCTCCAGTGTCAATTCGTTCACAACGACTTTTTGAAGGCTTAATTTGTTTTCGCGAGTATATGTGAAGTTATTTAAACTTGTGTAATAAACAACTGCAATTACACGAGGTCAACCGAAACCACCGATATATTAGCAGGCCGTAAAACTGGATGTTTAAATATCAAGATTACGGACTAAGCAGATGAGTTTGAGAGGAGCAACAAATAATTGTCTCATTCAGACTCGTCTACTTGGTCCGCCATCTTGATATTCATACATCCAGTTACATGGCCTGTCAATATGTCGGTGGTATCAGATCAACGATAACCACATAATGGAATTTATAAAGAATACATATTATTTTTATTTCAATGACCGGGCAAAATGGGAAAATTATTATATTATGAAAATCTGATTCTTTTATACTTTTTTTACAATAAATAAATCAGAGCGGCTTTTAATGTGGATTTGCACCTTATAGTCCAATTTTTTTTACTCAATTTTATTAAAATCATCGATAAAGGTTTCAATATTTAATTTGAGATACGCATGCCTAAGAATCCAAATATATATATATATATATATATATATATATATATATATATATATATATATATATATATATATATATATATATATATATTATATATATACACATATCGACGGGCTCCGCTAAGACGGCGATGAGTCGAAAAACACAACTTTACAGGACGGCCGAAAAACCGTTTTTTTAAGGTTTTTATTTAATATCTCTTTATTCAGATGTTATATCGTTTCACTGTTTTCGGAAAAACGTGCCCCATTGTGTTACCAACAAACGAGTATTTTTTAAATAGGTTATAATGCAATATTTAAAAGGGGGCAAGCTAAAAATTGTTCTTGTAGGGAATATTTGCGGAGGGGAAGCGCACGGGAAGGCGATACACGGAGTTATCGCTGTCTTCAATGTCCTTCTTGAAATACTTGGAGATGATAAGTCACACACACACTACTATGCATCACACACACACTACTATGCATCACACTCACACACTCTCATCCTAGCTCCCTCACACACACTACTACACCGACACGCACACACCCACAATATCTATTATACTACTATACCTACTACTACTACTAGCCGATATCACTACTATTACCTGCTTCATATAGAGACACCCCACCACTACCTTTAATAAAATAAATAAATATACACAAATACAACCGGTAAATTAGGATAAGCATTGGAATATCTCAAGTGACTAGAATTCCTAACTGATATTATTTTAAGCATTCATTCCTTGACCACTTCACTTTATATGACCATACTCTATAGTGTTTATGGGAATTGCAGTTTTGTTTGAATATAATACAGATAACAAAATATAATGCTTTTTCTCAAAAAGCAAATGGTAAAGATATTCATTCGCTCTGTTGAAAAAATGGTTTTATTAGTATACTTTTTCTCATACATTAATATTGAATCGCATGTGACATAATTTATTAGCTCTTCCTATCATTTTATCATTATTAGTGTCTATCCTCGCTATAGCCGATATGATACCTGTAATACTCACTCAATAATACCAAGTATGCAGTTATAAAATCATTTACAATTCATAATTTGTATTTTTAATTAGTTCATACATTACATTTCGCATATACGTAATATACTAAGGATATTTTTCATTATAAATATAAATCTTCTTCATCGAATTATTATATTATTTATGATTATCTAACTATGATTATAGTAACTAGTGGATGATTCCAAAAAATTTTAATCCTTTCGTTTCTCTACTATTTTTATGATATTGTCTTTAAATTCTAGATTACTTGCGTTACTGACCTTGTGTCGATAATTTTCCATTTTTTTGTCATCGCTGCTATTTTTACAAGGTGCACTGACTGATATTAATGGGAAAATTTCCGCTATTCATTTTATTGAAGTCTTTAAAGTTTTCAAACCACACACTTAATTAACAAAATCACTATTCAATAGTGACTTCTCACAAATAAAACAAATCAGCTATTATATTTAAAATTGTATTACCGTCGCGTCTTCTCATCTTATAGAAATACACAAAAAAATAATGTTATGGCGTTGAAAGTCTAAAGAATACTGAAACTTTTTGAAAAATATCACACAATAATTATAAGAGTGAACAAGCCCTTGAAAAATATCAGGTATTTGAGGGTTTTTGGATTTTAAAAAATCCATGAAAAAAAAATAATCCAAGAAACAGAAATATCAGTTCAATTTAATATAAAAGTGTTTTTACCAAACCACTTGAACGATGTCCGAGGTATTAAGTGGTAGAATGAATGAATGTATGAATTCTCAGAATGGTTATTTAATTGAAATAATCAGTAAATGAAATAAATATTGATAATTTAAAATGACGATAGTATTTATTGTCATCCGCTTGTTTAGTTGCAGCTAATAATAATCTTCGAAGCCTCTGTGTGATTTATTGAAAAAAAATAACTGTTTCTACAAATTTTCAGCTTGTTATGTCAAAATACCCTATTTTAATAATAATAGAGAATAATAGTTATTTAATGAAAAAAAATTTTTTTTAAACATGTCACATATGTGGGAACATATTTATTGGCAAGTTTTTAAATAAAAATACAACCGGTAAATTAGGATATTAGTTATATATTATGTTCACAATACAATAGCCATATGACTTGACCACTTCACTGAATAAGACCATAGGAACTCTATTCTTATAATACTCACTACTTTATATTATCGTATTTATTGGAATTGCAGTTTTGTTTGAATATATTACAAATAACAGGGTATTTCATCATTCTGTTGATTTTGCTGATAAAAACACACCTGCTGGAAATATTTGTAAAACCCAAGAACCACTTATAGTTTTTGGTTTCAAAAGTGTTGATAATCCACCAATATTATTATAAAGCAGGGGTCTTTGTTTCGACCACTTTTAAAAAACATATAACTTTTATTATTTAATATTATCACTGAAAAATGTGTTTTTTGAAATAATAATATTAAATTACTATTAAAAATAAAATTATTTTAGTTAAGTAGAGTTTAAATAAGTGATCGTGAAGAAGAAGAAGTATTGCGCCATCCCTGAAATGTTTGAATCTTTTTTGAAATGTGTAATTGTTGGTGAGTATTGTATGAGGCAGGTATTATAAGGCAGGAAGAAAGGGACTGATAGTGATGGTGGTGGGGAGTCATAGCCGTGTCTTATTGGTTACTAATACATACATGATTGTTCACACGTATATGGTGTCGGTGTGCGCAATGAAGACTAAGCTACCTGAAGATATCGCCTACACTGTTTAGCAAATGAACGACTAAGAAGGCGATGTCTCCGTTCGTATTACTCGAGCGTCAAATTTTTTCTCCCGTGGGCGATAACTCGAAACGTACCCTATAAGAAAAAACCTATCTTTCTCAATTTAAGCACTAGAATCGTGATTTTTGTCAGAATATGCGCAATAATTAATTAAATAATAAAATGAGAAAAAGTTAAAAAGGTAATATCCCAAGTCATATTACTCTTAGTCGAGCCCGTCGATATATATATATATATATATATATATATATATATATATATATATATATATATGGGGGTTTAAATGGGGTTATGCATGCGCAACATAAGATGATCTGACTTCCCAGTATCTCATAGCCACTGCTGCCCAATTCCTATCTCTACCTCCTCGTGGTGGACCCTGGAAACCTGAACAAGCTAGTTAGTTAGGATCAAATTAATGATCTTGGCAGCGAGTGCGATTAGGGCGAACAGAGAAGGGAGATCCCTCTCCGGAGGTTGTGCGTCAGGCCGATCACCTACCATGTAAACACTAACATCCGATCACGAAACCCCCCAGCAAAAACATGACAGTACAACCCAACGATAATACACTTACGGTGCAGGGCGTCAGACACCCAGTACCGGTGGTCGTGGGTGCGAAAGCAGGCTCGCGGGTACCGTCATCCAACTACTGCAGTGTCGCGGGGGTGCATATCCTGGCCCCCGCTGCATATAAAGCTACAGGATACAAATCGAAAGGGGACTTAAAGTTAGGAACGTGGAATATTTTAAGCTTGAATAGACCGGGCGCGATTAAAATGCTCACAGACCAATTGAGCCGTTATCGCATGAGTATTGTTGCTTTACAAGAGATAAGATGGACAGGAAACGGCACATCGAAACACAATGGATGGACAATCTTTCATAGCGGCAGTAATTCTAAGAAAGCCTTCGGTACCGGCTTTGCAGTCAGTGACAAAGCAAAACATATTGTCATTGACTTCGAACCTTTTAACGATAAGATAGCTAGACTAAGGATAAAGACTAAGTTTTTCAATGTTAGTTTATATTCGGTACACGCTCCCACGGAAGACAAAGGAGATGACGTAAAGGACGCTTTTATGATAACTTAGACAGGTTTATAGAGAAGGCACCAAAGCACGATATAACAATTATTTTAGGCGATTTAAATGCCAAGATCGGCAATGAAGTTACACATAGAGCCATTACAGGAGGCAACAGTCTGCACGAAATTTCAAATAACAACGGCGAAAGGGTAATTGATTTCGCCGCAGCAAAGGATATGGTTAATGTTAGCACATTCTTCCCAAGGGCTAACATACACAAAGGAACGTGGGTCAGTCCAGGTGGCACGTACACTAATCAAATTGACCACGTGCTAATCAATAGACGGTTCAAATCCTCTATAATCAACGTTCATACTTGCAGAGGAGCAGCATTCGATTCGGACCATTACTTAGTAAAAGCAGTTTTTAGAGCCAGAATATCGAATGCCAAAAAGGAAAAAATAAATAAAAATAAGAAACTCAACCTTGTTAAATTAGAGAATGAGGTATGTGCAAAATCATACCAGGCATCCATGGAAAAGGCGTTAGAACAGGTTGAGGAAATAAATAGGAATAATGTAGAATCTAGTTGTAATCTAATAAAAAATATTATTAAGCACACGGCAGAATCAACTTTGGGTTACGAGACGAAAAAGAAAATGGCTGGTTTAACACAGAATGCGAGAGTATTATTAAGGAGAAGAACAATCCCGTGCACAAGTTCTTAATTGCAATAGCTTAGAAAATAGAGAGAAGTACAAAGAACTTCGTAGGAGTAGTAATAGAGTCATACAGTCGACGAAGAGGACATGGCTAAAACAGCAAATTATAGATGCTGAAATGTTTAGAGATAGGAATAATGCTAAGGAATTTTACAGGAACGTTAACAATAGTAGGAAAACGTTCAAACCTAGACTAAACTTTAATAGGAATAGCAAAGGCGAACTTCTCTGCGATCAGGAAAGCGTTTTAAATAGATGGTCGGAGTACTTTAGCGACCTATTAAATGATAAGAATAGCGATAAGGTAGCCAATAAGAACGCTAGTCTGTACCAACACGCCGCGCAACCACAAATACCACCACCCACCTACGAAGAGGTGTGCCACGCCATCAGAGGACTGAAGAGAGGGAAAGCCCCCGGGATAGACGAGATCTCCAGCGAACTCATAGCATACGGCGGGGATGCTCTATGGGCGCTATTACATAGTTTAATAGTATCTTTATGGGAAGGCGAAACGCTACCGAAAGATTGGGCAAGTTCGATAATTTGTCCACTCCACAAAAAAGGTGACGTTAGCGTGTGCAGTAACTATAGAGGGATATCCCTACTATCAGTTATGTACAAGATATTCGCCAAGGTTTTAAAAAAATAGGCTAGCAGAATACGCGGAGGAATGCTTGGGAGACTACCAAGCCGGATTTAGACCCGGGCGTTCAACAATGAACCAAATATTTACAATTAGGCAAATATTAGAGAAGTGTAATGAGGCCGACGTGGAGACTCATCACTTGTTCGTAGATTTTAGGCAGGCATTCGACACAATCGATAGGGATATTATTTACAGCACGATGAGAGAGTTTGGGTTTCCGGAAAAACTCATAAGTCTCTCAAAAATGACGCTGACAGACACCAAAAACTACGTACGGATAAATGGTGTACTGTCGGAGTCTTTCATCACCAGAGCAGGCGTTAAACAGGGGGACGTGATATCCCCCCTGTTATTTTCATTAGTTTTAGAAAAGGTTATGCGTCTTGCAGGTTGTAGCAATAAGTCTAATATCTTCTATAAGTCTTTTCAGGTACTCGCTTTCGCAGACGACGTAAATATTATCGCTAGAACTAAGAACGTGTTAATTGATAAGGTTAGAGCAATAAAGGATGCCGCTAAAATAGTAGGATTAGTCATAAACGTAGATAAAAGTCAGTATATGCATGTGACATCCAACTCGGAATTGGTAGCACATCGTAGCCTGAACATAGACAATGACCACTTTCAGCAGGTTGACTCTTTTGTATATTTGGGAGCAGTGGTCACTAAGGAGGCTGGAAATAACCAGGACATAAGCTCTCGCCTGCAAAGTGCTAATAGGGCGTATTTCGGCTTAGTACGCTTGCTCAGATCAAGATATCTAAGTAGAAGTACCAAGGTAGAATTATACAAGATGCTAATTAGGCCAGTACTAACCTACGGTGCAGAAGCATGGGTTATTACCAAAACTGAAGAGGATAGGCTACTTAGGTTCGAGCGGAAGATTCTTAGGAGGATCTTGGGTCCTGTTCAGGAGGCACCAGGACTATTTAGAATTAGACGGAACGATGAGATTTACTCATTATATAAGAGCGTGAACGTAGTGCAGTTTATTAGGGCTTTAACATTAGGTTGGGTTAAAGAGCAGGAGGGATAGTATCGGAAATACTATCCAACAAGCCTGTGGGTAAGAGAAGGCAGGGTAGACCTAGGCTAAGGTGGGCGGACGAATTTCATAGGAATTAATAACTGGAGGAGCGCGGCCTCCAATAGAAATAAGTGGAAGATGCTGGTGCGGGAAGCCTTGGTTCATCACTGAACTGGAGTGCTTATGATGATGATGATGATATATATATATATATATATATATATATATATATATATATATATATAGTATTTTATTGTGTTATTTACTCATAATTCTTATATATTCTTAAAACAAAATCTATAAGAATAACGGTAAAGAGCATGGTAAAAAATTGTTGAAATGGGTATATTAATTAAATATTATTGTAGAATAATTGTCAAATTTTAGACATAATATACTTACCCAGAGTTTGTATTACTGACCAACAGTAACTATATTACAAATCACAACTGTTTGCGATAAGTTCTTGCCTCTGCGCGTCTGTTAAGATAATTTCTTGATAATGCGTCCGATTGACGAATGAAAAATATAACTCTTGCTCTTTTCAATTGCAGAGATTGTTAATTTCCTGTCATGTTCCAAGTGGAAGGTTTGGCTATGGTCTTGGTTGATTTTCCCACATATTCGCCATTGAATTGCGTAAATGAATTAGTATGCGAGACTAACATAATTAGTATTGGTGAAGTGAACGCGCGGGCGTAACGAAACCTGCTTTGATATGGAACCTAATCCAACAATTGAGTCTGTCATTCTATCACTTCCGCCCTTTAATATATCTTGCTAGACCACCATCGTGCACTATTATATATTACCTTTATACCATCAAATATAATTAGTCCCCAAGCCTGTGAGACACCACCGAAGAAACAAATACGACGATACGATGAGCAAATATTATATCTCAATAAAGATGACAACAACAAATATAGTTACATCCAACTCGGAATTGGTAGCACATCGTAGCCTGAAGGTAGACAATGACCACTTTCAGCAGGTTGACTCTTTTGTATATTTGGGAGCAGTGGTCACTAAGGAGGCTGGAAATAACCAGGACATCAACTCTCGCCTGCAAAGTGCTAATAGGACGTATTTCGGCTTAGTACGCTTGCTCAGATCAAGATATCTAAGTAAAAGTACCAAGGTAGAATTATACAAGATCCTAATTAGGCCAGTACTAACCTACGGTGCAGAAACATGGGTTATTACCAAAACTGAACAGGATAGGCTACTTAGGTTCGAGCTGAAGATTCTTAGGAAGATCTTGGGTCCTGTTCAGGAGGCACCGGGACTATTTAGAATTAGACGAAACGATGAGATTTACTCATTATATAAGAGCGTGAACGTAGTTTATTAGGGCTTTAACATTAGGTTGGGTTAAAGAGCAGGAGGATAGTATCGGAAATACTATCCAGCAAGCCTGTGGGTAAGAGAAGGCAAGGTAGACCTAGGCTAAGGTGGGCGGACGAGTTCTATAAGGTGGTTAGGAGTTTAGGTATTAATAACTGGAGGAGCATTAAGTGGAAGATGCTGGTGCGGGAAGCCTTGGTTCATCACTGAACTGGAGTGCTTGTGATTATGATGGTGGTTTATCATATAACATATAAGCATACCTAGTCCAAGTGGGCGTAATGAAGTGTTTTGACGTAATCAAGTGAAAAGATTATTAGTTTATTGTGTTTTATCTCGCTGATATTTTCACAAAACGTTATCTGATATATGTAAATCTACACTTATTATAGTATTGTTCTGTTAATATCCGAAAATTCATATAGTATAAATTTTACGACAAAACAATGCAGTGCTCTACAACTGTCAGCAATTGAAAACATGATTTTTCATGTTATTGGCCTAGCTTTGCATTTACAAGTTATTTTTTTTTTCCTTTGAGTATAAATATGAATTGGGTAAGTATCCTTAGAGTATATATTTTCTTACTCTGAGTTTTTATCAAAGTAGTCCATTTTTCTTTTTTAACAAATACATAAATATGATATGTATAATATATATATGATTATCTATAATTTTATTTACTGTCAAAAGTCATTCAGATAGTTAATATAGTGGATTTTACATGAGAACCAAAAAAAAATAATATTATAAAAAATAATTTCCAAAGAAGTTAAATTATTGTTTATATGGATTTTATTGAATTCTATGTATAAAAGTCAAACAGCCTTTTAAACCCGTCGTTACGATATTTTTCAGGTATTTTTCTACGAGAACAATGTAAAGTACTGATATATAATACTACGAATGACCTTGATTGGTCACATCGTAAAACTATGATACCAAATGTATTCTGGACCCCATTTTTCTTCGTCTACAAATAAATAAGGACTAAGTTATGTTTATACAAAGGAAATGTGTCTCCATTATGGAATATGAATACATTAAGAGACTGGAATGTTCAGTTTATTATATGTTGTTTGAGCCTATTGTAAAAATTGTTTGTTTTTTGAAACGATTACGACTCTTGTGGGAATTGGTTTGTAGTTGCTACTTTTTGAATACATAATACGAACATAATGGACCCTTGGAACTAATCACCGTGCTTTTTGCACACTCATTTTGTATCGGAATAATTCACACCGAAAAACCCATTACATCCTTACACCATAGTTTCGCAAACTTTACGATCCAAAGGATTGATTAATATAAGAAAAATAGACAAAAAATGCCGTAGTATATTATTTTGCTCCCTCCCTAAATCTACCTTCTATTTTCATCTAATTTCTTTATCAAAATTGAATAGAAATCAGGTATATCTAAATAGTCTTTCCCACGGTTCTTTTTTACTGATCAGTGGCAAATCATAGCGCCCCCCTAATTGTCCTCCCTAGGGAATATCATCCCCTGGGGGGGGGGGGCGATTTCCTCCACTTTGAGAATCACTGATCTACACGAGAACTGCAAAGTAACCAAATCTACTATTATTTTTAATACATAGCCCATTCAAAAAGTTAAATATTTGTAAGTGGGTTTTTATTGTTTTCCTATAGTTTTATTTTTTAATATTACCTCTTGTATCAAATAAAAATGTTATTAAAATGCTCATGTTAGTTATGGGTAAAAAGATTTATATACTCTGTATACCCAAGTCTAATTCACAAGATGTTTTGTACAATCAAAGAAATTGTAATAAACATATTTTACACTTAAAAAAATATGAACTTTGATAAAATTGTATAATTTTGAAAATCAATGCGCATTACGTAGTAAATGTGAAATTTTAGATATCTACAGAAATGAAATAACTTACCTACCATAAGCAGGGGGTGGCAAGAGGGTCACTTGCCCCCGGATTAATTAATTGAAAAAATAAATAAACAAAAAATGCTGTGATATATAATTTTGCAAAAAAAAAAAAACAAAAAATGCTATGGTACATTATTTTACAATTATATATATACACAAATATTGATATAAGAAGGTAATAACAATATATTTTATTACCAGCGTAATAGCTCAGGGGATAAGAAGTGTTAGTACACTGTGGTCATGGGTTCAAATCCCACTCAAGTCAAGAATTTTTTTAATTGATTTGATCGGTTATTACGACTGGGAGATCGGGAATAATATTAATAAAATCCCGATCGATCTTCCTGATCCAGGTTTACTCTAATTGTCTGTATTGTAAGGTAAATACTGATTATTAATAGTTGGTGACCTGTGTAACTAGTAATAGTTAAGATCACATTCATCATTCTTACCAAAATCAAACCTATTTGCGTAATATGATGTTTATGTATGAAATGAATTAATTTAACGATTACTTTCTAACGGATAAAGTTATTAATTATAGTTCAAACCTGAACCAAAGCTAACTGCACCTGAATGATGTGAATTAAATTGCATAGGTTTTGTTTGCCGTGTTTTATCGGTACACGATTCTCTTAGTAATACAGACGTGTCGTTCAAAAATAAGGTGTTATTTTTACAGTATGGACATTTGTAATCCTGTATAGTCCTATGGCTACAAACAAACTATACCGAACATATGCGTGTGTGCTTAAAGAAGAAGGAGGTGTATATTTTGGGATCATTTGAAATCGTGTTGGGTGGTCGGACCACACAGGAAGACTTCACATTGCCATACAATCATAAAACATTTGTTGTAATAACAGAACATGTGCTGATTTATATCCATATTGTTTTTTATTCAAGGTTAGTAGGTCGAAAAAATCATACATAATATTTATTATATCCGCTCCTTTTCATTATCACTAAACAAACGGCTACACACTATTTATTATGTTTTCATACGAATGCCCAATAAATGCATTATTATTATTTGCATGGGAATCAGACCTAACTGGAGACATTTTCTTATTAAAATTAGATGATTTGGATTACGCAATGTCCTATTTATTTCATTTAAATGAAAATTTGCCTCCGAAATACCGATATATATACATAGATAATAGTGTTGATTAGTATGTTTTTTAAAAAGGTATGCATGAAAAAATCATTATAAGTTCTAAATAAACGCAATCAATTTATTTAAGACAGGCAATAAAATATTATATATTTATTAATATATATATATATATATATATATATATATATATATATATATATATATATATATATATATATATATATATATATATATATATATATATATACTATATATATAGCGTTATATATATATATATATATATATATATATATATATATATAGCGTTATTGTTTTTCAGTGAAATTTGAAATATATACATATTTCTATATAAGAAATCCGAAATTTATTTAGAAATTAAAAAATCTACATGATCTATGAACTATCTGAGGCTTTTCGAATAAATTCGCTAATCTAATATTTTACTATAAGAGACTCTGTTTTATCAAAATAAATTTAGAATAGGTTTATTCATAGCAGATGAAACTAAGGGCCGTATTCAATGTGATAAGTGTAATAAGAGTGTATTAGTGAGTCGTGGGTGTACGAATAGACTAGAGAACGTATCTTAATTAATTGTACGTACCTACAGATATGTTATTGATTTAATCCCAAAATATATATAAAGAGTGTTAAAAATATACATTTATATATTCATCTACAAGTATAGTTTAAATATAAATGTGTATCGTGTTTAATTCTGTGTTATTTTAAAATAAACATTTTATTGCCATCACAAATTGAGAATCTTTCAATGTAACCAAGCACCTGTTTTACATTTGTATTCGTCGGGATTCATTGTAAGTCAATTTGGTGGATTTATCAAATATATTATCCTTTTTTTTCAGTATTTATTTATATATTGTTGAGCGGCTTTTTGTTGTGTCTCTGATTGCGCTAAACGACGCGGACGACTGAGTTTATTGTATTATTTTGGTGGCCAGATGTGGATCGTGAGAAATGTTTTTATAAGAGTCCCAGGCCATACAAAAAATATAAAAATAAACAATTCTAAATATGGAGAGGGTTAGTGTGAAAAATTTGACTAATAAATTCCTACACACTATCATACATACATATTATACATGAAAAGAATGATTGATACCACTTATTGAAATATATTTTTTATGAATTTACATATTTTTATACATGTTGTAACAATTACAGGACATGTAAACCACAACCACATAAAATTCTTAATAATAACTATTTATATATTTTGCATAAATATTTCTGAATTTCATATATATATATATATAGCAGCTTTTTTTTACATTGTTTATTACTTATACTACCTATTTTTTTATCATGGAAAATTTATCCCACAAATGACATAATTTTTGGACATTTGGGATTGTTATATTCATTTTTAATTTTCAAGAAATTCATTTGTCGACTTTTCATGCCTTTTTTATTATTTAATTTTTTTAGATACAAATTTCACTATCAATAATTTACGCACGATTTAGCAAAATTTAATGAATAAAATTGAATTCACCTTGTTGTCTAATATTAGTAAAATTAATAGTAAAATGAATAGTTAATTTCAAACAATAAATTTACTGCAAATGGCTGTGATTGGTTAATATAGTAACATAATATGATATTGCAGCTTTACTGTGTGACCAAAAATAGCGGTTGGTAGCAAAGTTATCTTGCCTTTGAGCATATCTTAAGTTTTGCCCTACAAATAATTTTGTTCTACAAACATAAAAAAGAAAGACTACTGATTATGTAGTGAACTATAATAATCAAATACTGTGGTGGTCAGCGGAAATAATTAAAGTGCATTACTGAGAAATATGACGTCAATTGCCTCGTTAGTGGTCAGAGTAAGTAACTGGGCGTAGTTCGAGTCCTGCACTAGGTGATTTGTTTACCTGATTTATTTTTCAGGATTATTTCTAATTACATTGAAGGCTCAATCAGCGAGTAGAGAGGTGAGTTCCTGGAAGATAGTGTGTATTAGAAGGTGTTCGAGTACAATGCCATAGCGGGTAATATGATTGTGTCTAAATTGATGGCCTGCTGATCTTTTGGCTGCTTTTCAAACTAGTTTGTATTATTTAGTTTTGGACAATTGTACTGTCTGACGTGGTGGTCTGTCCTTACACAACGGGGATTCTGCCATGCAATTTAACCCCGCCTCTTACATTGTGTTTATAATCTTGGCTCAAATGAGAGCAAACTACTTCAAATATGACACCTGCTAATACTTCAATAGAAATTATGTATATACAACACGTTTTCATTTGAAACTAAAACATTTTTTTCGCCATTATGTAATGCCAGTGCGGTTATTAAAAAAATATTCTAAAACGGGCCTAAGCATTTTTTTGTACAAAAAAAAATATTATGACAGCTTGAGAATCTTCGGTTTTATTAATGAGTGAATATATTTTGTCATTAGAGAAAACAAAAACAGCTTATGATGTCATCGCATTAGTTCAAGTTCAAATTGAATACGTCAACAAGGTATTGTTATTTACTTGCAATGTTCATAATGCATTTGGTTTGAAATTACGCTGTACCGTACTTTGTTTACAAATTCAAATCAGGCAGTCAATCACCTAATAAGTACATACGCAAGATTCTCAAACTTAATAATTAAAAATAATAATTAAAAATGAAAAGTTTAACTAGCCGACTTGGACCATTAATGAAGTTGTGGTTGTGTTACATTTAATGTACCATTATTGACATTTAATTATTTGAATTGATTATATAAATTATGTGCCAACTTATTTAAAATCGATTCGCTCATCGAATTTTCACCACTCATAATAATTAATTGTAATATAATATTCTTTATTAAAAATGCCATATATATATATACATTTATAATAATAAATACATATTCTCAGTTAGTTCAAGTCCACCTTGTGCATATAATTAGTAAAATTCTGACATTGACCTGTGTTAATGAGTATTTTTATTTACCTAAAATAAAGTGCAAGTAAGTTTTAATTTCATCAACGGAAAAAAACTTGTTAAGCTTGTTAACAATAATTTTAATAGATTTTAAGTTAAACTAATGATTTGTGCAAAAAATTGAAAAAAAAGAAGCAAACAGTTAATTGATATTTTGATTGTTATAATTTATTAGATAATTTTTTCAATTTGATTTAATATAATATTTATAAATACATATGTGTTTTCGTTTCTTGGTTATATTGATGACTATATTTTATATACCGGGTGGATGCTTTATTTAAATAATTATATTTTTTAATAAAAAAAAAAGTTGATGATTGAAAGAATATTAGTATTTTATTAATAGTGCTGCATAAATTTTTATAATAAAAATATGTAGGTTGATCCAAGTGAGGAATCAAGGAACCAAAAATATAAATTTTATTGGTATCGATGATGATGATCGAATTAATATGAGTATTTAATAATTACTGCTGCTGATGATAGTCATATACATATTTGATTAATAGCGCTGATGATGATGATGCAATATATATGATTATGTTATGAATGGTGGTGATGATAGTAATAATGTGTGTGATTGCAAAGCACACAGGTAATCTAATTAGACCTAAGAATAGTGTTGTTGGTATGGACCTGTGTTGATTGTTCCGAAAAAGCGCGTTCTGTAATATCATTTTATGACTTGTCCGAGTGTTGATTTTGCAGCGATATGATTTGTCCATTACTTAGTTTACTTTACTAAAATGTCGCTTCTGTAGTGTCTCTTTCTCAAAAGTCATGGAACCGATTATATTTATACAAAATTCGTGTATGGCAACCCTACCAATAATAGCAATACTGAATAGATGATTGATGCATTAGTGGAATATAGCACATATAATATTGCATATAAATCATTATTGTGAAAAAGGATTAAAGAGAGCAGACGAGCCTTCCAAAGGCTGTTTATTGTCCGTAAATCGGAAGTGGTTTATGGTTTGTCGAATTTTACGAGGCGCACACAAGAACCACACGATATAATGGAGCTGGTAATCATGTTAGTAGACTTCTTCTGGACCGTCATTATTATTAGTGCACTTGTTCTAAAGTTTACGAGCCTATAAAGTCAAGGATACGGAGTCATTATAAGTCACCAAACACGTAAATCACACCCTTGGCCGATTTCGACACTCGAACCCTCGTCACTCACACCGAATATCGAGTTACACTCAATAACAATCGCAAACCGAACCAAACAACACTTTCTTATTTTGATTAACATTGCACACAACTATTAAATTCCATCTACATAGACATATAGAACCGTAGAGATAGAATAAATTGCCTAGATCTTGGTAGTATTAGCGTAATAGCTCAGGGAATAAAGCTTGGGATTCCTAGACGTACGTCGCCCTAAGCGTACCCCGTAAAGACGGTAATAGAGTTGCTTTGCTGTACTTTCGATCGGTTTTTTGTTAATTAGTGCCTCGCCCGAGGCTCAGGCGAGGCATTCGTATTAAATCGTATGCTACGTGGCAAGAGATTGTACGAATCTCGTGTCATAAACAAATATTCCGTTTATTTAGCCCGTGTCAAAGCTATAGCCGAGCGGTTTCGATTGTGTATCGCAAGCATTCAAGAGAACTTGGATACAGGTGACATTGTAACTGGAATAGGGTGGATAGAAAGAGATTTAGATATAGCACCTGGATATTATTGGCGAGCTGGATTTTGACAGCTGGTAGCTCAGTTTAAATCTTGAAGAGACGCATTTGGTGCGTAAATCGCCGAGTAACACTAGCTCGAGATTTAACACGACTTGAAGAAACTGGCCCTTAATAACAGTTTAAATGCATCACAAATTGCACGAGTGAGCAATTCAGTATAAAAACAAGTAAATCTTTATCTGAGATGGATAAGAGTTAAATCTTGACAATTTTAATTATGACTTGAAGAGGTTTTAAAGTTCAATGGCAATTATAATCCATATAAATCACACTGTCGAACCTTCGAATGTCCATTTTGGAGAGTCATTCCAAAGTTGAAATACTGATACGTTAATAATTCAAGAGGCAATTCTATCTGTAACTTTGGCCAAGACACATTCTGACTTACACCATAAAGCCTTCAACACCAAACAAGATAAACTCGATCTCCAACATCCTCGTCTTCTTGTCTGATATCGCAGAACACCAATGTGTCGAACTTTATTGCTTCGATTCAATTCATTTCACAAGTCATTCCTACATTTCCCACTCGGGTACAATTGAGCAATTAAATAATTGTAAAACCTGCATACCTTCAGGATTGTAGTATTACTACATTAGTAGAAAGATCGTGTTAAAATTATAAAATATTTGCGGTATAAGACTTAAAGACATAAAAAGGAATATATCGCCTGCTCCAGCGTATAATATCGTAAGTGCAAAAACAATCTGTGTGCTCTTAAGTCTTAATGGAACTGAGCCACATATTGCATGTATGAAACGACAAAAAATGTTGATTTTCAATCATTATTTAACCTATTAAATGGTACTTTTTCGAAATAGTGAAATAGTCCTATTTGACCGGCAACTAATGTAGATTCATCAATTATCTATAACACATTTCATGTCTCTGTCAATACAAGGTATTTAATAGTAAACTGTTATATGTTATAAATAATAATTAAATCGAGTGACACGTGACAGGCAGTGTTACCAGATTGAATATGTGGCTCAGTTCCATAAAAACTTAAGAGCAAACATATATTTTTTTGCACTTTCGATATTATACGCTGGAGCAGGCGATATGTATAGTGAAAGCATGTACATAGTTGAAGTTGTAGTGGAAAGATGGATTGTTTGTTAAGGTTGTCTTCTAATTGGATATGATGGAGTATCGCGATATTTCATAACTAGACTCATATAATAGTGAAGCTCCATAAATATTTTATACACGCATGCATAAACATGTGACATATGAAGTGTGTTTATTGCACCGACTTCAAGCTTATACTCATTCATCTCCTTTGAAATAAGTCCGACATTTCATTTCATATCAAATGTACAATTAATTAACATTGGCTTGTTCCCAGTTAGTACAAACCAATTGATTGCACAGAAAGGAGCATTTCCTAATATTTGAAATGAAGGACGGTGTATTGTTATTTGAAAGATCGACAAGTGGCAGATAAACAGTACGAGCGGTAAAAGCAGCGCTCAAAGCAGCTGTCTTAAGCTTGGGATTCCTAGACGTGCGTAAACGTACACCGTAAAGACGGTAATAGAGTTGCTTTGCTGTACTTTTGATCGGTTTTTTTATATTTAACGCCTCGTCTGAGCCTCTGGCGAGGCATTAATTAACAAAAAACCGATCATATGTTTACGTTTACGGTGACGTATGCCTGGGAATCCATTACTTTACAAATTCATCTTTGTCTCGTATATTTTTGACGTCTCATAGAGTATTTATTATTGTCTATATATACAAAACTATTATATAGGCTCGATGAATGAAATATTTTATTCATATCAATTTTCCATAAAAAAAAGTATTTGACTACATTTTCGTGTTGTTACGTACATATTTCGTCCGATTTGCATGTGGAATTTTCAATTGGAGCTGCTTATTATGATATTTTCAGCACAAATTGACTCGTTTCAAGCAAGCGTGTGTCTGGCACGAGTACAGCGGATATATATATAAGTGTAGTACTATGTTTAGTGATATTTTATATATATTATAAAATAATATAGTGGTGGTAGTATGCAGAGGGCTCCTAATTGATAGTGCGAGACCACCCGCGTTGTGCCCCTCAATACTACTACGTGGGTGGTCCAACACCACTCATACTATTATATCACATTTATACTATTTATTTGATGTAAAGGGGGGCACCACATCTATTATTAAAACACCATTGATTCTGCAATTAAAATATATGTAATAATCAATGTAAATTTGCAGCTTCCTACAAACCATCTCTGAATAAAATGCTATATAGAGATGCCAATTTAAAAAAGACGTGAAAACCATAACAGGCACAGATGAGATGTAGCACAAAAGAGTTTCGTGTGTCAGCCGCTTGGGGCGTTGCTTCTACCGCTCATATGTTTAACTGTCGATCTTTCAAATAACATTACACTGTATTTCACTAAATATGCTAAAGTGTGACATTAAGACTCGGTTTTAAAATTGTCAAGATTTAACTCTTATCCATTTCGGGTAAAAATATGTATACTTGTTTTTATACCGACTTGCTCAATCGTGAATTTTGTGATGCATTTAAACTGTTATTAAGGGCCAGTTTCTTCAAGTCGTGTTAAATCTCGAGCTCGTGTCACTCGGCGATTTACGCGCCAAATGCGTTTCTTCAAGATTTAGCTGTCAAAATCCAGCTCGCCGATATCGGAATGTTATATTTAAATCTCGCTTCGAGTTGACTGTATGCAAGTTCTCTTGAATTCTTCGGATACACACATCGGAATCGCTCGGTTATAGCTTTGACAGGCGCTGAAGAAACAGAATATTTGTATATGACACGAGTTTCGTACAATCTCTTGCCACGTAGCATGCGATTTAACACAACTTGAAGAAACTGGCTCTAAAAACTCTAAAAGTTTTTTTTTTGTTTTTTGAATATTTTTTTGCTTTTAATAATTTGTTCTTGAATATATCGAGCAACTGCTCGATATATTTAAGAACAAATAATATATCAGTATGTAAACTATTTACATGATCATTGCTGGTGTTTTGTAAGAAAAATCTTGTATCTCTCGAGTGTCGGATTATCGAACATGTCGCATTTTAGGGACTACAATTTTCATGTAGCCGCAGTCCTCGTATATGTATAGGGTTTAGACTATGCATATGAATTAGTGACCCGACATATTTCAATGTACGACGTAATATTGCATGACGCTTCTATAGATAATAGTTCATTGGGGATAATATTTTGTTTACATGTTCACCTCTTGACTAATTGGAGTAAAACACGGTTGAAATGTTCACAATTGAATAATTTTAAGCACTTCTTACTATTGATTGCCTCTTATATTATTATAGATAATAGTTTAAAGAGTTTTTAACTTTTATATAGAGAGAAATTTTATAAACAGGTGTAGAGGGTGAATAGGTGAAAAAACAGGATTTCAATTGCTCACAATTGTAGAGCACTGCGCGACTTATGTACATTTTTATTACATTTAGTACATTTCTATTGGAATTTTCGAATATTAATAGAATAATCCTATACCATAATAATATTAATAAAATAAAATTACTATTTTTTAAATTTGCTAGATAGTTTGTCTCGTGAATATAATAATTGATATATGATAAAACTGTAGATTTAAATCCAATACAATAAAGGAAATCGTTGCAGAGCTCGAATACGTCAAAGGACTTCATTAAACCCACTAGGACTAGTTTTGACTATTACAATACGGTTTCCTTGTAGGTCCATTAAATATGTATAAACTAAAATATGATTTATATCATTTTTTCAATATTTATATATACAAATTCCTTTGAATTTGTAATTTAGCTCTTATCATTTCTCCTTTCGTTGTTGATATTCTTTATTTTTAAAATATAATTATTATTTGCCGGAAAGATAGTCACCCCAATTGAAATCAGTGTGACACCGAAGCCATTACAATTCGACAATTTCATGAAATAAATAATTATATTAATTTGATAAATATTTCAAATGCTGGATTATACAGGAAACTATGCTTGTATATGAATGATAAAAAAACGTTGTGGTAAATGCAATATTTTAAAATATATGTATATATTTTTATTGAAAAAATGTTTAAAAATATCCATGAAAAAGCTCGACTGTTATTACGTTTCAGCGGTGTTTATTTATAAATAAATTATTTGAAAAGTTAGAACAACCGATTGTTAAACAGCGATGAATTATTGATTTCAAAATATTTTGTACACGACCTTCCAGAGCCTTGAAGTCGACATACAATAATATTGACATATTATTATACTTTTAAATACTATTAAGTTCGTAGAATAATTTTCAATCCCATTATTGTCATATATATTATAGATAAAGACTATATGAAAAAATATTGTATGATAACAATCATACATAAACACACTTTCCAATACAAACTTTATTATAAGTTCTATCATAAATAGCGATACTTTTCGTAATAACGATAATGATAAAAAAATAATAATCCAGCCGATAATATGTAGAATCGATTATGCGTAGAATGAGGAAAATCATTCTCATTTGGAAGCGAGATTTTCTCAAAAAACAATGTCAGTGTGTCGCAATAACCACAAAGAAGGGGTTTGGTTTGCTAATTTGATAAGACGATTCAGTAAAATTATATTAGAAGATGAACAAGAACCTGGTAATAATCGCAAAGCTGTTGATATTGTGAGTCTTTTTTTAAATTCATACAAAATATTATAAAAAATATATTAGAAACGTGCGGTTTGCAATTATTGATTTTATTATGATTGCATCCACTTATAATATGCAATTATTTCAATTAGACATTCTGAAAAGTCTATTTTGATGTAGGCACATTTAACAAATAAATCATATTTTTTTTACATATTCGCTCAGGAGATAATGCAGCTGGTTATAAATTGTGTGATTATAGGTTCAAATCCCGCTAAATTCAATAAAAAATTGATTTGATCGGTTATTACGACTGGGAGATTGTGAATCATACTAATAAAATCCAGATCGATCGTCGTGATCCAGATTTACTCTGATTTCCTGGATTCTAAGGTGATATTTAAATCAGATAGAGCACCTATAGACAATGACAATGAATTAACACGTTTTTGCGTCTAAAAATCATTTTAAAAAAACCCTCGACGCATATATAAATAAATAAATAATATTAATTAATATACAATACTTGATTAACCAAGCTTCGATGTGCATACATACATAATATATAAATTATTTTTACCTATTGTTTATTATATGAATTTAGGTTTTATTATGAGATGTGAAAACCCATATAATATAAATGAAATAAAGATTATTATATTTTAAAGAAATTATATGGGTACGTTGTTATGAAATGACATAAACATAAAATATTTATTTCGATTCATAATTTATTACTGTGAGAAATCAAATTTTAGTACGCGTGCAAAATGGAACGGTCGTTAAAATTCATTTTTTAATTTGTCCGCCGTTGATTGGATTCAATAGGAGATAAAATGGTGTCTATATGGAACACCCACGACGAATCCGGGGAAATTCCTGTGGCTTATGGTGTAAAAAACCAGTAGAGTTGTACAATAAAATTCGTTATACGATCGTTTTGATTGCTTAAATATACTTTGGTGTCATTTGCCAGTCGAATTGATTTTCCTCGAAAAGTCATCACGAACAAACCACTACAATTCTTCGCTGACAGCGGAAATTAAAAGAATATCAAACTTTTTCGACATTTCTGTATTTATATCCTTATATGATTGATTTATGTAACAATTCAATGAATTAATAATTTACTTAATGAATAGGAACATTCCTAGACCTAGTCCAAGTGGGTGTAATGAAGTGTCTTGATGTTAAAATATTGCTTTATTGTATTTTTTTATTTCAAGTCTCTGATATTTACACAAAACATTATGTGATAATCATCTACAGTTATCTTACATCAATTATTTATTTCAAATTAGAAAAAAATAGTAATTTTCATTGGATAAAATCTGAATTTATCAATTAAATTACAACAGCTTTTTAACACATTATTATTAAATTTATTAAAATTTTATGTAGTTAAAATATTATTCTGATTTGACCAGTGAAATGATTAAGTATTACATACCAAAAATAAATTATGTTATATGTCCAAAATGCTCGATTTTATTGCGAATTGTCAAAGTTTTGTTATAATTCAAACGAAGATTTTCTTTATAATATTGCTTTAGTACAAAATCTTTGCTTGCACAAAAAATATATTATATGCATCCACAGTTAGTTTATTATATTCATTCAACTATAAAATTGAATACAAATTTCAAAATTAGTAATTTTATTTTATTAATATTATTATACTATAAGATTGTTCTGTTAATATCTCAATCATTCAAATAGAATAATGCATTTTACCACACAATAAAGCAATATAATAAAAATATAAGCCAAAAAAAATACACCCTCTTGGACTATGTCTTATAATAAACATCAATGATAGAAAAGTATTAAAAAAGACTAAATATAATTATAGGAAATATAATTTTTTTCAATAGAAAGAGTGAAATCAAATCAAACCCTATTCATTTGAAATTAAACTAATGTTTTTCTTTAATTAAACTTTGGAGTGTTAACATAATCGAGCTTAATTTGAATATAATATTAGTTGAATTTTAATTTCCAATGAAAAGGGTTTCATTTATGTCGAAAACTTTTATTAATTGTTGTTTTCAAGCCTTAAACTACTGTTTTTCATTTAAATTGTGACATCTTTCTTCTGAAATAAATCCTATTTCGTAAAGAAATTATCCACATTAATAAATAAAGAGAATATGTGTGCGATACTAACCAACCTACAAAATCGTTTTATTTTAGAATTTTATTAATTTTGCATATATCTATCAATTGTAAAGTGGATCAAGCTCTATTTATTGATTATCTATTATATTTATAACAAGATGTCAACACTTTTATAACTTTGAAATTCTATAACATGTCTTTAATTGAATTTAAACTATTTTAAAAACTTCATCACGCCCTCAAAAAATTACTAGACATGTCATTACGAATATATTGAAATGCATTGCCATACGATACTAAGAGCATTCATTAGTAATAACTGAAGATTCTTAAACTGTAATTTGATCAACCATTTCACATGATTTAATACGTGATATATTGAGAGTTAATTAGGAAGTAAAGCCCTGCTTTATCTGTGATACTGATGGATGATTGTGGCTGTTTCATGCCGTGTATCTAATGGTATTGATTAGCAAATTAAAATGTAAATTCAAAAGATGTCTCTATAGGTTTTGGCTTCGTTGGATTGTGTCTTCGTGTGTGGTCTTGGTGTTGGAATAGTGGATAAAATGAATTACACTGCCATGTTGGCAGCAACGCCCTGAATGACGGAGGGTTGCCATACTAACATATAATAATAATATTATAAGCCCATAGACATACATAGTAATATCACTCATAGATAAAATACATTAGATATCATATCTGCGGCTGGCATCTCTCCTCATACTCATAGCTTCTCATGCGAACTATTCGATAAGAGTTACACAATATGTATATCGAAACCAGGGACTACACCATTCATTTATTTATTATTATCTAGGGTAAATTAATTGAAATTTTCAATTTGATAATGTTTTTTTATGTTCTACCTGGTTTTTTAATAGGACAATAATGATTTCTTTATATTTTCATTCAGGAGATGTTTGAATTTTCAAAGTGAATTTATAAATAAAATAATTTAATCACAATATTATTTCAAAAGCAATTCTCCCAATAAATACTGTAATACTGTGCATTCTTAAATATCTCTAATATTATTTTGAAATTAATTTAATAATATTATCATTAAAATAGCCGTTTCGAGATTTTAGATATGTATTAATTGTAGTAAAATAATTACATGAAATATTATTCTTCCTTTTGGTAACACAGATGGTTGAAAAACCCGCACATACATACATACACACACCCTAGACAATTATATATATATATATATATATATATATATATATATATATATTATATATATATATATATATATATATATATATATATATATATATATATATATATATATATATATATATATATATATATATATATTATTTATATTTAATTGTGCTATGTATTACGACGTTAGATGATGGGCGTGGACTAGCAACACCGATTAATGTATTTATACATATTATATATTTATTGTGTTTTTAATGCCACGTATTTATGTGGTCATGATTTATTAAAAATACTGTTTCTTGTGTGTTTCTAGAGCTTATGTCAGATGTGGTATCATATACCGCGAAAGCTTATTATTGGTCTAAATAGACACACTCTTAAATATATTAGAAATTAAGTTCTTAGATGGCGTCATTCAATTTATTCAATAAAAAGCAATTGCCGTGTATTAAACTACGCAATTACAACTGAAACGAGGTCTACAAATATAATAAATGAATAAAAGTAGTGGTAGATAATATACATACATACATACCTATTTAATTATATGATAATATGTTTAGTGATTGTTTCTGGAAGTGTGGGTAAAGTTGAAATAATCTTACTTTGGAATCAAATGCGCTTGCAAAAAGAGTCTTAAAAATATCTTTTCAATTAATAACTACTTGAAATTATAAAAAACTCAACAAGTAACTATCTGATTAGATATTTTAGATTAGAATTAATAAGCAATCAAATCGTGCGATGATTGTTAAAAAAGCGCTTCCATGGGTTACGAATTATGTATGGACTTTACCTATTATTATTTTTTTATAAAATACTTTAGCTTGTGTTATTATTACCATGAAAACGTAGTGTCGTTATTTATTAATTGTTTGTAAAATTTCCGTTAGTATCCGTTGGACTAAGGTAAATGAAATTTATTATAATTCCATACATTATCTAAAAACATATCATTGACTTGTAGACTAAATATTTATTAAAAACATTCGCCCTCGCGGAATACATTCACAATTAACATTGATATTTAAAGAAAATCGACTTATCTTCTAATTAAGACGATAATCTTGCTTTTTATTAAAATGTATTATATTGGCATCCTTGTTTAAACATAGCAGAATGACGAGTTGTATAGGATGAAGCTTAGTGTCGCCCTGTATCAGCTTTATAGTCAATCAATCGAACATACACAATATGTCTGATAGGCGATGGACCATAATATCAACTATAAAACCACCCATCGTCTTTAATAATCATCAATTATTAATATCACCCCCTGCGTCAATATAAAATTTCAGATAAATTGATATAAAACTATATCAAAAGATCCATGTTATTTTGCTTACTCATATTTAAATGAATAGTTACTTAATTAATTATTTAAATTAGCGTATAATAATATTGTGTTAGCTGTGTAATGCAGGTCAATGCTGTGCTAAAATTACATGAACCACTATTTCCAAATGCATTGCTCCACTTTCCACACATCTTATAATAATAATTATATGCATCTGTAACAGTATTAAGCTTATTTAAATGCACATTAACTTAATCCAAAATAATTAAGGTAGCTTATATTAATTAATATAAACCCGTTCGAAAGTGAACGTATTATTAATTGTTATTAAAATATTCAAATTTAGAATGTGCACCCTCAAATGTTTATCGATCAGCCAATCAGCGTAGAAGAGTATAAAACAATTCTAAATTCAAAATTGTAATAATAAAATTACCACCAAGAGCGAAATATTTGAACATATTGTGAGGTCCTGTAAATGTTTTTTCAACTATGCTAGGATATTTAGTGTTTGTTCAAAGAATTCTTCTTGCGATGATATGTATTTTTTTTCCATACATTCAACACCGGTAGTAGAAGCTTAGGTCAAATATTTGACAAGTACCGAAAATTCTACAAACACAACCGAAGAATTCGAGTTGAACAAATATTATTCGAGTATTGTTTAAAAGGATACGGATTGTTGGAATCTTGACAATAAAATAAATAATGGGTGGTCATAGGAAAAATAAAAACAATCCATAGAATGGAAATATTTAAACAATAATATAGAGCTTGGGGTCGAATTTATTGTATTTAAAAATCACAAAACAAAATCGACAAATATTAAATTATATTTTTCTAGTCAGAATTAAGTTTTTAGCACAACTCATCACACACACATAATAAATACGGTCCTTATTTTAATAAGTACATATTCTTTTTTTTAATTCGTCTGTTTTCTCAGTACTTTGTAATATTATACTGATGTAAATATTAGAGAATTAAATTATCAAATAATAAAGCAAAATTTATATGAAAGTTACATATATGGACTGGTATGGTATTTAAATATATTCAAAAATATTTGGATTTATTTATTTCCTAGCGACATTTTAAAATTTTATTATTATTTTATATTATAATGTAGTAGATGCGCTTGATTAGGCAAATGTAATAATACTGATGATGACGATAGTTAAAAATTGTCTAATCTATTCTTTTGTTTCTTGTATTTGTAGAGCAAATGTCAAACTTAAGAAATGCCCACACTTAATTATTGAAAAAAATACCAAACATAAGATACCATACCGGTTTTTCACTTCATATTCGCCCTTTTTATTATAAAATTTAATCTTTTTTTCATTTCAATTCTAACCTTTTTCATATCAAATTCAACTATTTGAATATTTAATTCAACTATTTTCATTTTTTTTAATGTTGAGTGTAAAATATTCGATTCAATATCATTGTGTAATGGAATTTCCGAATGGGTGAATTTGAAGTGAGAAATCTGTACCACCAATCACCACTGTTTGCGGTTAGTTAGATCTCTGCGCGTATATAATGTTTGGAATTTGCTCTACAAATTGTGGTTTGTGATATATCATATAATGTTCCTCTTTTTGACTCAAACAAACGATAATTTGAAGCGTTCTCTATTGGCATGAAAAACCGATCGTAATAAGTGAAGCTATAAAATGTTGAGGACCGAAACGAATGTATTAATTTAATTATAATTCGGTTTACTCCCGCAGTATGAAACTGGGCGTATTAAATATTATTATAATAGTGGCGTGGGTCTAGGCTAGAATAATAATGTCTTCATTGGGTATTCAATGAGATGATGAGGGGTATTTGGACCGTGGAGGAAAGGTAGTCCGACGTAATTATGGATCCGTAAAATTTAATAAACTCATCATAGATTAACCCCACATATTATGTAAAACTTTGGCTTCGATCAAATTCTCATCACACATAATATTTTGAGTTATTTAAGTATGACACAGTATAAAGTTGTGGAAGGGAAGAAGGCTTCTTTGGCAATTAGATTATTTTAGAGCTGGAAAGCAACAAAAAGGCATTAGAACGCATTAGGAAACTGGTTTACTCATAACTATCCTCATATAACTAACATACCTTTTCAATGTCTTATCTATTCCATTATTCATTTCAAATGATTCTCGATTGCTTGCTTTAAATATAAACAACAATTTAATATTGTCGTCAGAATCGGAAGCAAAAAATTATATGGTATTTTTACTATTTTTTTCAATTTATTCAATTTTTCAATTTAACCAGCGTAATAGCTCAGGGGATAAGACGCGTGGCTACAAATACTGTGGTCATAGGTTCGAATCCCACTCAAGTCAAAATTTTTTAAATTGATTTGATCGGTTATTACGACTGGGAGATCGGGAATAATATTAATAAAATCCCGATCGATCGTCTTGATCCAGGTTTACTCTGATTTCCTGGATTGTAAGGTAAATACTGAGGCGATTATTAAGTCGGGCAGAGCCGCTCTGTCGGTGACTGTGTAACTAGTAATAGTTAAGATCACCGACAGACAATTATCACGTTGTTGTGTATAAAAAAACCCTCTCAAAAAGACCCTTTCTAAAAATAAAAAAGCTCTTCGGAGCGTAAATAAATAAATAAATTTATGTGATTTATTATAGTTCCCCTCAGGATTTGTCATTTGCACAATTTTTAATTATCATAATCATCAGTAGTATTACATTTGCCTAATTAAGCATTTACTACCTTATAATATAAAAATTATATTTCTTGACTATGAGTAATAAAAAAAATTTAAAAATGTCTTTATCAAATAAATCCAAATGTTTTTGAATACATTTAAAAACACCAGTCCATATATGTAATTAATTATATTTCATATAAATTTTGCTTTATTATTATTTTATAATTTAATTATCTAATATTTACATCACTATCTTTCCAAAGTACATACTGAGAAAACAGACGAATTTCAAAGATATTTATTTACTTATAAAAATAAGAGTCGTGATAAATGGCGTGTCTACGAATAGACTAGAGCTTGGTTGTATTGGTGTACACGCATACGCACCGCACGCACACACTCATATTAAATACGATCCTAAGATTTTGGACCCACTTTAATAAATTATGAAATTAGACTAAAATGAATGTATATAAATACTCTCAATAGAGACAAAAAAAAACAAAATTAAGGCAGGTACTCGTTAATTTTAAGCTAATTAAAGGTAATCCGGATTCCAGGGATGTGCTTTACCATTTAATTAATACTTAAAACTAACAAGTGCCTTGGTTTTGAAAGTTGTTTTCTTTGTCCACATCAAGACCGAATAGATTATAGATTTGGTAAAAGGTTTCCAAAAAAAATTCATAATTAAATTCTAACAACATAAACTGTAATGTTTTATTTTAGCCGCCCTGAATTAATGATATCTGAATTAAATAAAATTATTTAATGCTGCTTTAGCATTAGATTTAAGAATAAATTCTATTGTATGGGTAACGATTATGGTTTTAGGCTATTCTTTTATGAACAATTGTTAATCTAAATGTTGAAAAATAGAGCATACGAAATGTCTAGGCATTGTTAAGAGAGTGCTTATGGGCGTGGCTTTTAAAATATTTAGCTCCAAGTATCATTATCATCAGACAGAGGAGTGAAATCTTCATGTCGGAAGAATTAATCTCTGATCATCATCACACCGTCACTATCATATTACAAAAGATATGCCGCCCTTCAGCAACATATTACTAAACCGAATACGTATTTCTAAGATAATCCACTAAAGAGAGACTTTTTTACATTAAATAATTGAATCATTATTATTCCTTATTGAGCACGGAGAGCCGAATGTGTGGTAAATATTTGTCATTTTGCATTCACTTTCAGCAAGTTGTAAAATAAAACAATGGGACATTACCACAAAGTGACGATTCAATCGAATTCTTATTGCTTCATGAATATCAGATTATGTGAACGAAGCCTCCTTTCGCAAAGGAATGAGAATATTTAATTAAAATTCGCTATTAAAAAAAAATCTTTAAAATTAATTGATCCATACAACCGGAAGATATAAACAATATGAAAAGCCACTTTAATGCGTTTATTTATGTAGTATGCGTTTTAATATTTTACTATTTCAAACAGAGATGTGCCAAAGTCAAACGAACATTGTAGTATTATACCTATCTCTTTAATATTTTACCCACATAGAGTACATTAAATCGATATAAAGACAGATGTAAGAGAGAAAGTATTTTAACGCTGGATTAATAATAATGTATATCTTCATATGAGTGCATTAATAAAAAATCAAGACTATAATATTCGTTTGACTTTGGCACATCTATGATTTCAGATGAATAAACTTAAACTTCTATACTCCTAATTACAATACCATTTCAAATCAAACCTTCATTAACATACATTAATAAATATCTATTGTAAAGGCTTCAAGAACACAAAATGTCAAATCCATAGATATAAACATCGCATAAAAAGTAAGTCGTGAAGCCCGTGTATTGTTGCACTCTTCTCTCCTATTCGATAAAGGCATAAGTGTGTCTCCCTCACTCAACACATTTCTAGTGACCACTGCGAGTGGTTGTGACAACACTTTGGCGATTAAAACCCAATAATATTTTAAACATGTTAAAGAAGAAGTGTTTGGTAAAAAGTGAGCCTAGATGTATTTGAGTGTATGTTTGAGTCCATATGACATGCAGTAACAATGGATTTACCCATTTTACTGTGAAATATAACTGAAGATAGTTTACAGTATAATGTTTGCCAGGTAACTCATGTTTTTGGCTACTTGATGTACTTGAACTAAACACGCATTTAGCCACTCTATATCTTATGTTTATATCGTAATGTGAATGTATTCATAACCTTTGTGCTCTTGATTTATCAAAATAAATAGGTTTGTTTTCGATGTACGTAGTTTTAATTAGTTGGAATTCGGCGGTAATGCAGGTAATAGAGACGTGTATATAATATTAGATAGTTTTTACGGTTGACATGTGAAAAAGAGTGTGCGTAAGATAAGAGAGTGCGATAATATGGCGGCCAGAAAGACGGCGGCGGCCATGTGTGTCGAGGACCACACACGAAGCAACTCTTCAAAGACCACACACGAAGAATCCATATCCTCAATACCACTATAATATCGCATTAACAATACGTTATTATTTATTCAAATCCGTGCACCGTGTCGGAACTATCAAAAATATACCAGGAATCCGAGCTTTCGTGGATTATTATATATTGTCATCAATTTAATTAATTACAACCCAACACAACAATGTCGAAATAAACACAATAATATAGTAGAGTACGAAACTACAATAAGTTCAAAACAATGAAATATTTAAAGTATATATAAAACAAAAACCTCTCCAACATTTTTTCTAATTATGCATCCCCGTACTTGCCTTCCCCAAAATTGTAAATTTTGTCACAAATAGAAAAAAGTAAGAAATTAAAATAAAGTTTATTAACAGTTATTCAACAGTTTAAGTAAGTATAAAAAACCATACATTAAGGGCATGCTATTATTATTATTATTATAAGTATTTTTCAATCAGGAACTTGAATGCGAGATTTTATATGGAAAATAATATAATAAATAATTTTAATTGAATGCATTTTCAAAATGTGCTTGTTACAATTATCGATAAGAAGTTTAATAAATCATAGTTTCTCAATTTATTTTATCAATTCGATCGAGAGTGTATGTATTTATATCGGTGGTGAAGAGAATAGCCTAAAACAAAAAGGTCACCTTCAGAACTGTCAGTAGCGGCTGTCAAACGGCCTCTTACATCAGTTCCTCTCTTGTTTAGCTGATTTCTCGATAATTTTGCGTAAGTTTTATAGATTTTTATTTCACATCAATATATAATCACGCACGTAATCGATTAAGACTGAAATTAATTATTATTTCACACAATTTCGTAATCAAATTCGTAATTATGCATACCGTTGAAGCTTATATTATATACATATAGAAATAGTATATCTATTTTTAGAAGTGCCTTTTTTTTACTAAAACTATGTATTTTAATTTTATAGAGTACGATGGATTCACATTCCCAAAAATTTATCGAGCGCGGAGCTCACAAAGGGAAAGGCCTGGCCGTTTTCACCAGCGGTGGTGACTCCCAAGGTATGAATGCTGCTGTGAGAGCTGTGGTCAGAATGGGGATTTACCTTGGATGCAAAGTCTACTTTATTCGGGAAGGATACCAAGGAATGGTTGATGGTGGAGATAATATCGATGAAGCCAATTGGTCATCAGTAAGTTCCATCATCCATAGAGGCGGTACTGTTATTGGATCTGCCAGATGCACTGATTTTCGGTAATAATTTTAATTTGAGAAAATAATCACATAATTTAGAAATTCACAAATTCATATTTTTATTATAAACAGAGAACGTGCAGGCCGGCTGCGTGCAGCAAATAACTTAATTTCCAGAGGAATTACTAACTTAGTTGTTATTGGTGGTGATGGTTCTCTCACCGGTGCTGACTTGTTCAGACAAGAGTGGTCTAGTTTGCTAGACGAATTATTGGCAACCAATAAAATAACTCAAGAACAGAGAGAAAAATTCAAATATTTGCATATCGCCGGAATGGTATAAACCTTTTTGCTGCATTATATCTATTGATATAAATTGACTAAATTTCAATGGTTTGTTTTTTTTAGGTTGGTTCAATTGATAATGATTTCTGTGGTACAGACATGACAATTGGCACCGATTCAGCATTGCATCGTATTATTGAAGCAATTGATGCTATTGTCAGTACTGCCTATTCACATCAAAGAACATTTATTATGGAAGTAATGGGAAGACATTGCGGGTGAGATAAATTATTTATAAAAATTATATCAAATATGTATGTATATTTTTTCTAAATTAATTGGATTTTACGCTTGGAAATGACGCTGAAATTAACATATTTATTAATAGATTGGTCACTACAGTAAATACAACATTGGCTGTAACTTCAAATAATTTATAGTCATCTTTTTTATGATAGATGTTATACACGGTGTAAAGTACGTTAGTGTTCTTTATTGGCTTGGCTCTTTTCTGGTTAATTTTTTTTATAATAGCCGCTGTGTGCACACAAAGCTTAATTATTTGTATGCATTTATTAGGTATCTAGCTCTCGTGACTGCCCTCTCATCAGAAGCTGACTTTGTTTTTATTCCTGAATCACCTCCACCGGCAGATTGGCCGGCAAAACTATGTGATAAATTATTGCAGGCAAGAGACAAAGTGTTCTCCCTGTTGTCAATCTTTAAAGACTTTATTATTCATCCTCCTGGGTCTTATCATATATCGATACTCTACCCCGAATGTTTTAATAAGAAATCATTTTAATTTTGCTACTATCCTTTTAAAAATGTATTGCAACATTCAATATTATTCACTCACAGAATCATTCAGCTTAAATACATATATAGAAACAGTGCTTTTAAAATATGTTGCAATAGTATGCAATACTGATTATGTATTGTTGATCATACATTATTCATATTACATAACAATCAATCATTGCAGACAGTGGAAAACTTTTACTTTTTCTTCAACTATTAATAAGTATACTATGCTTTTATTTGCCTGATATGTTTGGGAAAAATCAAAATGACTGAGAATGCTATGTGATTAATATAATTTATTTTAATATAAACTTGTGGTTACACGTGCTATAGTTTGTCAATAATTTCTTTATTCATTCTAAAACTAGTCAAAAAATGTTTAAAGAAATTAGTTTTCATACTAGAGTGCTTTTAGACAAACATGTTAAACATAGCATGTATGTGTTAGATTTCTAGCGTTGAGTGCTGCATTGTGTTCCGAAGCTGACTTCGTGTTCGTACCTGAGGATCCGGCCCCGAGAAATTGGCCAGACACACTTTGCGCAAAACTAAGCCAGGCAAGAATCTTCCATTTTATCGGAAGGGTCTGGGTTCATTGTGTGGCTGTTTGCTTGTCATATATTAAATTTAAATTAAAGTCCACAATGACTATTTTAAAATGCATGCTTGATATTAATTTTAAATCTATAAGTATATATAATAATGTAATCTACTAATTAATTTTTTTTCAATGAAAGATTTTTTCAAATATAAAATTGAAATAGCTTTGGTAGCAACCAATTTGTGTTTACTTATAACTGCAAAGTGTGAAAAGAGATGGCTTTCTCGGAAAATATAATTGATTGCTTGAATATTATATAAATACATATGTATATTATTTATTATAGATTTTTATAATAATTATTTTCATAATATTTATGTAAAGCACATTTATGTGATTGTATCTATATGGATAACATTAATAATACTAATAATTTTTATATATTATGTTGTAATTGTTTTGGGTAATTATTTTTTTACTATAGCTCAATTTACATTTTCCAATGTGTATGTATATAATTTATCATATGATTAACACTGTATTATGGGAGGGATTATGTAGTACAGTGATGTCAAATGAATTTGAAGCATGAGATGGTTTTTACAGCTATCTGGCACTTGTTGGTGCACTGGCGAGTGAGGCTGATTATGTATTCCTTCCAGAAGATCCCGCTCCTCCAAACTGGGAGGAAAAATTATGCAAAAAACTTCTGCAGGTAGGACGATGACAAATTTCATATGGGAACAAGATACTGGATAGTTGAATGCTAATTTTATCCTCATTTACATCCACTCTCATTTTCCTTTCAAAATCACCATTGGTTTCATGCTCCTTTTGTTTGCATGCAGTTGCAATGTTATCAGCAAGATTGTTTTTCTCCCTATTCTTTTAGAATTTAAATACCTCATAAATAATGTAAAATTTTAACATCACAGGAACGTGCTGCTGGACAGCGATTAAATATCATTATTGTAGCCGAAGGTGCTATAGATCGTGAAGGTCATCCCATTACGGCTGAAGCTGTTAAAAATATTGTGGTAGCCAAATTAAACCAAGACACACGTATCACTGTCTTGGGTCACGTTCAAAGAGGTGGATCTCCTTCTGCCTTTGACAGAGTCCTTGTAAGTAAAATATACTTTGTTTAAAATTTTATTTTAATTTAATTATAAAATTTCTTTTTTAGGGTTGCCGCATGGGCGCCGAAGCTGTTATGGCTTTAATGGAGGCCGGGCCTGAAACAGAGCCATGTGTTGTATCTCTTGATGGTAATCAAGCTGTCCGTCTTCCGTTGATGGAATGTGTTCGTCGCACAAAAGCTGTGGCTCATGTAAGTATTAACATACATATATTTAAAACAAAATACATATAAATTTTTAAATTTGTGAATTAAAAGGCTTTGGCTGAGAAAAAATGGGAACTCGCTGTACAACTACGTGGTCGTAGCTTCGCTCGTAATTTGGAAACCTACAAAATGCTTACTAGATTGAAGCCCCCAGAGTCTGTTCTGAACATGGAGACTGTAAGTTACCTGAAATATTTTGTTACAAATTCTATATTTTCCTAATTTACATTATATTTTTAAACAGCCATACTACACTCTTGGTGTCATTCACATTGGAGCTCCTGCTTGCGGTATGAACGCCGCTGTTAGATCTTTCGTAAGAAACAGTATTTACAGAGGAGATGTTGTCATGGGAATCCACGATGGAATTGAAGGTCTTATTGCTGGCAACGTGAAACCTATTGGCTGGTATGTAATATCAATTTTATTTATTTAATTATAAACATACCAGCAAAAGAGTATTTCAATATATACATTATTATACATTTAAGTAGTTGTCTATTTTAATTTAATTTTCTAAAATTTCACTATCAGGTCTGATGTAACCGGTTGGGTTGGTCAAGGGGGTGCTTTCTTGGGCACAAAACGTACATTGCCAGGAAATCGACTAGCTGAAGTCGCTGCTCGGTTGAAGGAGTTTAAAATCCAGGGATTACTGATTATTGGAGGATTTGAGGTATTCATTGAATTATATTGAAAATAGAATTAAGTATTCCATTGTGAAATATAAATTTTTCTTTAGGGCTATCAAGCTGGTCTGCAGTTGTATGAAGCCAGACAAAACTATCCAGAATTCTGTATTCCGATGGTTATGATTCCTGCTACCATCAGTAACAATGTTCCCGGAACTGAATTCTCTCTCGGAAGTGATACATCTCTTAATGAAATCACTGAAATTTGTGACAGAATCAGACAATCTGCCCAGGTATAATATTGTAATAATAGATTATGAAGTGAAATTTAATTTCAAATAATTTTTTAACATTATTAGGGCACAAAACGACGAGTGTTTGTTATTGAAACCATGGGTGGTTATTGCGGATATTTGGCAACAGTTGCAGGTAATTTATTTTATCTGAATATTCTTATCTTTGTATAATTAAATATGTTATTATTAGGCTTGGCCGGCGGCGCTGACGCTGCCTATATTTACGAAGAAAAGTTTTCCATCAAAGATTTACAACAAGACGTTTATCACATGGCAGCTAAAATGGCTGAAGGCGTCCAAAGAGGCTTGATTCTCAGAAATGAAAAAGCTTCCGATAATTACAACACCGATTTTATCTACAGACTTTATTCCGAAGAAGGAAAGGGTCTCTTCTCTGCAAGGATGAATGTTTTGGGTATGTATTTTTTAATTTTATTTTTAAACAGAGATGATATCATTGTTTATGTGACAATAGGTCATATGCAGCAAGGTGGTTCACCAACACCATTCGACAGAAACATGGGTACTAAGATGGCAGCTAAATGCGTCCAATGGTTGACTCAGACTTTGGAAAGATGCACCGAAAAAGATAAATCCATCAAAGCTGTCGGACCAGATACAGCCTGTCTTTTGGGTGTAGTCCGTCGTCAGTATAACTTCACTCCTTTAGAAGAGTTGAAGCCGCAAACTAATTTTGAGTAAGTACCTCAATGTAATACTTTTATTATCATCATCTCTATAACTATTTTGTGTTTTAGTCAACGTATCCCCAAACAACAGTGGTGGTTGAAGATGAGACCTCTTTTACGTATTCTCGCTAAACATGATTCCACTTATGAAGAAGAGGGCATGTACATGACAGTAGAGTCCGGTTTGGAATGTGGTGAATTAGTATAATCATTATACATATTTAGCAAATGTTATCACCTCCAAAGAATTCTATTATGCAATTTTTTTTATATAAGTAATCAAATACATGACTTGAATATTATTCGAGTTTTTCATAGTAAATTTGTTTCATTTGAATTGTTAATGATTGTCAATGCTTAATGAATGTTTTAAAAAAAAGTATATTCAAATACTAGTATTAATCCAATGTGTATTAGATTTTCTGCCATTCTCAAATTATAGAAATGAAATGGCGAAATTTATTAGAAAAAAAAGTATTTACTAAAAGGTATTTATTATTAGAAATGTTCTGGTCACAATTTTTGACAAAAAAAATTCTTTAGTGCCATTGTGATAATTGTATGGTTTCAATTAAAAAAAAAACTGCAGCTAAAATTTATTTTAAAGAGATGTTGTTGTTCTCAGGCTATTAACATAATTTATAACTATTTTTTTATATTAGTACACAATCACTATGTATGTTGATTAATTTATTTTTTGGGCTTCATTTTTCATAGCAAAATGTACCTACTTATTTTTTCAATAAAATTAATTGATGTTATAATTGTTTTTTTAGTTATACATAAATATATTATTTTACTTTTCAACATAACATTCCACCTTGGCAATGAATTATATTCTGATAGCGGACGAACATCACGAACATCGGATGCACTGGGCTTGTTCATAATATAAGGAATTTTTATCTTTTGCCTTTAAATAATACGGTGCAAAAAATTTAATCACTCTTCAATAAAATTATCAAAATTAAAAAAAGCTATTGGTTTATTAATACGCATATCAGGAGTGCTTAAACAAACTATAATAATTATTGCGACATTATTTTATATTACTCTCATATGAATGAAACTCAATTACTAAAATTACTTAAACATCCCTTAATTAATTGGGATGTGTTGTTTAATTAATTGCAGATTAAAGTTCACTTATGCATTTGAGAGAACGTTTTAAATTTTCTAATTATTTGTCCTTCACTATCGAACTCAAGTTTCGCAAATTGTTATAGTTATGTGGTTATGCAAAGTAAATATGATAATTTAAATAATTGCAACATGGAAACTAATTTCAACGATAAAATAAAATTACATATTGACCTACATAAATTAACTGAAAAAACGAAAACATTGCATAATATATTATTGTTAAGTTTTCTCTTAAAATATTTAATTTAAATAAAAAAAATTGAAAGGGTGAACGTGTATTTTGTTTGATCGAAAGTTTTTCAATTTTAAACTTTCACGTGGCGCGAACAAGAAAGTTGATTCGATATATTTGTCCATTTTCTTCAATAAAACAAATGTTAAAATTAGTGTTTAGATTTATAACGACATTTAAATTTATTTATTTTGTGTAATAAGTAATTTACAAAATCAAATGCTTAATTTGATTAGGCGAGTGCCAACACAACAGAGCGACACGCCACTTGTCAGGGGAAAGTGACATTACGAAGGAATACGTAACCGTCGGCACATGAAAGAATATTTTATTTATATTAAGAGTTTCGTAATTATAATATCGAAATATAAAGAGTATTTATACCAAATAACAAATAGAGATTTTAGTTTCTTTATGTACTTAACTAATTTTGAATTGTTCATAAACACGTTTAATTTGAAAGTACACAATATCGAAACAACTTTCTTTTCGTGTTACGAGAATATTTAAAATTGAAAAACTTTCAGTCAACCCATTCATTCATTTTCCCTTTCTTTTTTAATACAAATTAAAATATCTACACACACATAATTCTATTTCATCAACCATTTGTTTGCAATGTTTTTGGTATATTACTTAATATGAACTAGATACTTAACATATTTTGTTTTCTTTGCATTAGAACTACATAACTCCCTATAATGTACAATTTGTAATAAAATGTACAATTTGAGTTTGACAGTGAAAAAGACACCGAAAATTTAAAAAGTCCTTAAATCAAGTTGTGTATGATCGGTTAAGCTTGGGGTTCCCAGGCGTGCGTCGCCGCAAACGCACACTGCAAATACGGTAATAAAGGTTCTTTACTGTACTTTTGATCGGTTTCTTGTTAATTAGTGCCTCGCCTGAGGCTCAGACGAGGCAATAACTAACAATAAACCAAAGTGGAGCTAAGTAACACGACTAGATTCCTTCGAAATTAGAGCGTTCTTTCACCAATTATAAATAAAATTTTATTGGTGAAATAATAAAATAAAAAAATATTTTGTCAGTTATCTACTTATCTACCATAAAAATCATTATATCTATCACGAAAAAACGAAATGTAGATATTTTGTATATTATGAAATATGTAGTTATTTTACATAAGAATTGTGAATCTAAGTGTATTCTTAATAGAGTAAAAGAAAGATGATTGGGATGTATGAAAGTGAGATGATAAAAGGTTGTGTGTACCTGCAAAGAGCGAGCGAGTGAGTTGAGTGTTTGGCTGAGCGGCGATCTGTCTGTGTCCTGCTGGACGGAGAGTGATTCACTGTTTAGTAGCGGACAGGAAACTGTGTTTAGTAACAAGTAACTGTAACAGTAACCAGGACAGTAACCAGGAACAGTACTACAAGATGGTCATGAAGCCGGGGATGAACCGCAAGTCCGCGGCCAAGAACCCGCCCTTCTTCAGCCACGAGTTCGTCCTGCAGAACCATGCCGACATTATCTCCTGCGTGGCCATGCTCTTCCTGCTGGGCCTCATGGTGCAGGTACTCCATCATACATCAGCCATTATCAATGAACCGTTACATTATCAGATCTTTTGCCGGCATTTTACACTAAATCAATGCAATTCTCACCAGCTGTCTGCCAACTTATGACATTCTTCATTCATTTTACCGATTGCCGTAATGTCTGGTCCAACTTTTCATTGATATTCTTATTGTTAAAAAACATTCGCCCGCCACGTCACCGGCGTTTTGTCGGCCCAGATTTGAACAATACTTTTTTTGTATACACAATTTAAACCATATGCTACATATTTTATATTTAATTTTCAGTCAACGGCGCCCCTAGCCAGTGTGTTCATTATCTTAAGTCATAATATAAGCGGTTCAGATCCCAGTAGAGAGAACCCCAAAGGAGAAGTCTTCTTGTACGAAGCCGGATGGAAAGATGGCTGCGCTATATTTTTCTATTCACTAGTATGTATTGTTATGCACGCCATCTTCCAGGAATACTTTTTGGATGTAAGTTTTGCACGACACCTTTTTTACCAATAAATTATTGTCGCAGATAATAAACTCCATATGGGTTTCAGAAAGTGTTCAAGAAATTGCACTTGTCCAAATCGAGAGTGAAAACTTTGAATGAATCTGGTCAATTGATTCTCATATATTTCATAACCCTCTTCTGGGGTACTGATGCCATAATCCGTGAAAAATACGTTTCGAGGTTCTCATTGCTTTGGGAAGGTAAGGTTTTTTTTAACTAGACTGTCATTTAGAAGATGGATATATTGTATTATTTTATAGGATATCCTCATCATCCCATGACATTCATGCTGAAGCTGTGGTGGGTTATTCAAGCTTCATATTGGCTACATGCTTACCCGGAACTGTACTTCCAGAGAGTGAAACGTGAAGATTGGTTCCCCAAGATACAACAAGCCACTGCCGGTCTCGCCTTTACCTTAGCTGCATATTGCTTTGGGTAATTTTCTATAAATCTTCCGAGTGTTTGTGAATATTTAATTTAACATTTTTTAATTTAAATTCTACTTCAATTAAAGATTCCACCGTGTAGGAGTGTGTCTGATTGTCTTACATGCATTCAGTGAATTGTTTGCCCATTTCTCGAAACTCAACGGAGTCCTTCGTGAAGATAAAGAAGATGCCATAGCTAAAGGTATAAATGCTCATATTATTTAGTATTTTGTAATCCTTCATAACACAGAACTTAAATATTTTTGTTTGTAGTATTGAGATACTTCAACGTCGTAGTGTTTGTTTCTGTGAGGCTTTGCACAATGGTAGTGGCCTTCCTTACATTCTGGTATGGCTTGGCTCAACAAACTGAAGCACCGTCCACTATTAGATTTATAGCTTTAGGAGCTGTTACCACTCTTCAGGTAAATTTCCTCCCATTAATATTTATATAATATGCTTATTATGATTTTCATAACATACTCTTTTCATATTTACAGCTTTATCTTATGTTTAATTTCATCACGCAACAGCTGGCGCTTCGTAGAGAAGTCAAAGCACAATTAAATGCTCAACCGAAGCCCAAAGTTGTTAAAAAGGATAAGCTCAAGAAAGAGAAAAGTGTGTAGATTTTTTTTTCGTCTTTAGTTTTTTTTCCATCTATTATTTCGGTTATCATTTTAGCCAAGAGATCTAGTGCGGAAGAATCCGATCTTCCTGAAGCTGATCAGAACACTGATAAAAATTTGAGAGCGCGATCCGCAGTCAAAGCTAAATAACATATCTAAGCCGAGACATCTTTTACAAAAGCCGTTTTACGAATGAAGATTCACAACCTCGCACAATTCATATTGAATATTCTCATTTTCTTTGATAAAAAAATAAATGTATATTTATTGTTGTTTTTAAAAACAAATCTTCCATTATCGATTAATCTTTCACACATTTTCTATCCATTTTTAGTCGGTAGAGGTAGAGACACATGCAAATATTATTCTAAATGACTCATTTCTCTAAGAAATATAAATAGTTTTTTAAAGTACCGATTGTCTTATGAACTTCAGGAATGTAATTCTGTAACGAAATAATTTATAATGTCAGTATTCTCACTGTTATTCCAAGTAATGTTAAGGTTTAGCTAAAGTACAAGAATGTGTATTTCTCTGGTGCATGTCTCTATTCCGTAAATGATATCGTGCTAGAGACAGACGAAGGATATTTTTGATAACTACTTAAAAAACTAAATGTTCCAGAGCTGTAGTCTCTTTTAACAATCTGAAAGACTGAAAAGGTGGTAATGGATAGAATGTAAAGAATTAAGATGTCTGACCTCTCTAATATTATAATACGTATTTATCAGTTGCATTATTTATATTTTTTTTCAAATAATAATATATTCCTTATTTTATTTATCATAGAAAACTGATGTATCTAGCTTTCAAAAGTGTCCTCCATTATAATATATGTTTGTTGATAAATTTATTATTTTTGTTTTAAATAAAAATTATGCATTGATCCGAACTTGGATAAAAAAAACTAGCATTCATATCAAGAAAAGATCTTTCATCAATAATATGTATTTAAATGCATTTGTATATGAATTGTGTTAAACACAATAAAATCACATTCTGTCTTTATTATAAATATATTGAGATATGATTTAACTTTACAATGTTATCTAATGTTGTACGTCAATTTGAAAAAAATACTATTACAAAAGAAAGAATGAAATTCTATTAAAAAAAGATTTTTATATAAAGATATCTGTGTATTATTTTTCTCTTATGTTAATTTAGTCTTCGTTAAAAAATGAAATTTAACTAAAATATAATGCAGTGTGTCCCGAAAAGAATGGATCATCATAAAATGGTAGAATTACAGATTGTGATTTAAAAAAAAAACTAAAATTCACTTTTTTTACCCACCAATTCCACAATTGAATAAAGAATATCTAATTTTTATTGCTGTAATATTTTTAAGTTAACCGCGCCAATAGATTAACAGTAAAAAATATGTAGCTATTTTACTGTAAAATATATAAATATTTTAAATAAAATAAAATGAGAAGCTATTGCGCTATAAAAAACCACATTATTGCAATTGCAACAAGCTCTACAAATATAAGAAATAAATAATTAACATTGATAAAGAATACATACATGTATTTGTAGATTAACGACGCGAATGCAAAAAGGGCTGTGAGAATAAAATTTTCAACCAATAACTACTTCAAATTATAATAAACTCAATAAATAACTAACTGGCTACATTATTAATATATTATACGTTGAATCAAATAAGCAGTTAGTAATCAAATTTTGCGATGAATGTTAAAAAACTCGTCCACAGGTTACACATAATTATTTGGTTTGATTTGTATGAATTATATATACTTTATTTTACACAGTACTTGATCTTTTCAGCATTCTTCTCAAAACTGGAGTAAACCTGAATCGAGGCGATTATTGGGATTTTATTCTCCATGACTAAATTGCTTATAACCAGATTTTGGAGCACTGCGTGTCTTACATTTTTATTATGCGGTGAAATGTATTATTATATTTGAATTTTCGTATATTAACAGAACAATTAGTAAAATTAATAAGATAAAATTTGTATAATTGAAATATACTTTATAGTTTGTCCCATGAATATAATAATAAGTATGATAAGATTGACAAGTGTGGATGTGCAAATATCAGAGAGTTGAAATAAAATAATAAAGCAATATTATAAAGGTAATCGTTGCAGAGCTCGAATACGTCAAAGCGCTTGGACTTGGACTATGTCTGATTACAACTATCAACAAATTCAAATACATTGTACCTCGATATATGTCTTTAATCTGTTCATATTGTCGTATTTTCCCATAAGAAATAAGTAGAAATTCTCCACAATGACTTGTCTTTTATTCATATGTAAATGAGATCTCCATACAATTTATACAATTTTGGTGATTTTACATTATTTTTCTTAAGCAACTTCACAAAAAATTTGTAGATTATCTTTTCTTTAAGGTGGGGTATAATTTAATATACATAATAGTGTAATGAGAGTGTGCGTGCGGTGTGTATGCGTGGACACAAATTCTACCAAGCTCTAGTCGGCCAGCTCTATTCGTATACGCACGTATTCATATCAGCACGATACTATAATATTATATTGGCTAATGCCAATGAACTCTTATCTATAGAACCGCCACGCCATGCATGCGTTGTTGCACTCTTTTCTCCTATTCGATAAAGGCATAAGTGTGTCTCCCTCACTCAACACATTTATAGTGACCCCCGAAAGTGTTTATGACAATACTTTGGCGATTAAAACGCAATAATATTTTAAACATGTTAAAGAAGTTGTCTTTGGTAAAAAGTGAGCCTAGATGTATTTGAGTGTATGTTTGAGTCCATATGACATGTAGTAACAATGCATTTACCCATTTTACTATGAAATATAACTGAAGATATGAAGAGAGATGTTTACAGTATAATGTTTGCCAGGTAACTCATGTTTTTGGCCACTTGAACTAACCACGCATTTAGCCACTCATGCGATATCCTATGTTTATATCTATGCGTCTTATTACTGGCATTTCTATACATACATATAAGCTCATTGGATAAGGCCGATAGTCTCGTGATTGATTCTCACATAGCATATGTACACCGATAGCCACAGATAAATGTAAATAATGCAAGTGGTCAGTGACTCCATGTTGATTATTTATGCCGTCAACGTTTGACCGCAACACTCGTCTGTTTGTCTGTTGTTCATTATGCTTGTGTTTGGCCAAATTATAACTGTAATCTGCTTGTATTTGTATTTTATGCTAACGGGAGCATTGCCTCTCTTCCCATGTCGACTGTTCCAGCGTATAATATCGCAAGTGCAAAAAAAAAATATGTGTGCTCTTAAGTCTTTATGGAACTGAGCCACATATTCAATCTGGTAACACTGCCTGTCACTCGGTTTAATTATTATTTATAACATATAACAGTTTACTATTAAATACCTTCTACAGACAGAGACATGAAATGTGTTATAGATAATAGATGAATCTACATGAGTTGCCGGTCAAATAGGACTATTTTACTATTTCGAAAAAGTCCCACTTAATAGGTTAAATAATGATTGAAAATCAACATTTTTTGACGTTTCATACATGCAATATGTGGCTCAGTTCCATAAAGACTTAAGAGCACACAGTTTTTTTTTGCACTTACGATATTATACACTGGAGCAGGCGATATATACTTTTACAATTCTCTATCATTCGTACCCATTTTACTCGCGATGCATTCGAAACGAATTCACATTACTTCGTGTGATAAGTTAAATAGTGTAGCTGTTAATTATTAGATATCCATAGTTGTGAGTTTCCGCATTGCCAGGAATAAGATTGTAAAGATGTGATATGGAGACCACCCTGTAGTTGCTAAGATCTGTCTCGTTAGATAACAACTATTCAACTAACTACGGTCCATATTTAATTACAATTATTCATTTTTATCTCAATCACTCAATTGTTATATCATTGACATTAATAAAAATGATGTAATTAATTCTTCGTACTCATAGCAAGAAAAATAAACTTGTTTTCAATGTTCTATGGACCCTTCATCATACGCATTCCGAGAGATATTCTTTATTTATTATGTTTGTAGAGCTAATCAGACCTATCAGTATCATATTAGCTTGTGATTTAACCAATAATAGCCGTTTTCGGTAAGTAGTTGCAGTTCAGTTCTAAGTCTAAATTTAATATTTAATCTACACACATCAGCTACAAAGCTTTTTTATATAATAAATTGTATACATAAAGAAAATTACAATAGTGAATGTAAAAAAATAATTATTATTATAAGATCAACGTTTATTAATTGAGGATTTTGAAAAAAAAATACTAAAAAGTGTAAAGAAAATTTTAAAACTCTTTAGAAGATTCTAGCTAGAAAGTTGAAGTAAATTAATATATAATCTAACGCTTCTCAGATTATCAGAATAAATAAAACAGTGGAATTAATATGCCCGATTTTACTGTAAATAATAACAAGACAATGTAATTTCTGAATAGAATTATTGAATAAATCGTGTATGAAAAAATGTGGTATCTTATGGCAATTTTTGGCAATTAAAGGTAGTTTTTTTCACACTAACTAATTTCTTTTTAGAAGTGATCTCATTTCGATGGAATGTGCACTTATTTAGGTTTGTTTATTTTTTTTTTTAATATGAGAGAGCATTTCTAGGTTGGGATTATATCCAAATATATTATTGTTGTCGCAATGTTGATGACGAAGATGATGGTGATATAAAAGCGGATGACTTGACTTCTCCTCTGTCAGTTCATCATGGCTCGTCTCGCTGTTCTAATCTTACCATTGGCCTTTGCCATGGTCGCTGCAGGTAAATCATTACTATTTCTTATTATAAATCAAGGGCGTTTAACTAATATATCTAGGATTACTAAGTTATTAATAGTTTTTTGTTGTTATTCGTGATGATGTGATCAGGTCGTGATGTTTCAAGGTGATGATGAGATCTTCCTCCATTACTGGTTTTGCAGATTGCGTCAATATTATCGTATAAAATAATGATCATCGCAATTTTTATGTTCAAGATAAATGCGGCGGAGTTTTATCTAAAAATACTCTTTGAATATAATTAATTAATCACCAATCTATAATAATAATTAAAGTAACTAAATTTCTGTGCCTCTTTCTTTAACACAAATGTATTAATATTCGTAAATTAATGGATTCCCAGGCGTATGTCACCGTAAATACGATAGTAGAGTTACTTAGCTACACTTGTGATTGGTTTTTTATTAGTTAATGCCTCGTATGAGCCTCGGGCGAGGCATTAACTAACAAAAAACCGATCAAAAGCACAGCAAAGCAACTCCATTACCGTCTTTACGGCATACGTTTACGGCGACGCACGCCTAGGAATCCCAAGCTTTAGGCTGAATTTTCAAAACAAATTATTTAAAAAAAAATGTTCTCATTCATCTCCACCAGTGATGTGTGAAGGTCAAACGAATATTGTAGTATTCTATTCTAATTTATTATTAATGCTCTCATATTAATCGAGCGTTATACTATTTTTTTTCATTCCACTCCTTGGGGTAAAATGATAGAATAATACTACTATATTCGTTTGACTTTGGCACATCTCTGATCTCCACTAATCTATTTTGGCCAGTATGCCCATTAATTGTCCCCTAAGCCTTGATATTAAATAATACACACAAAATTTCACAAGTTTTTGTGATAGAACTGTTACCACCGATAAGAATGCGAGACAAATATTCAAGATGGCAGACCAAGCAGACGAGTCTGAGTGAAATAATTAGTATTGCCTCTATCAAACTCATATTGATATTTATCATCCACTTGTCCGGCCTTCTAATATCGGTGATGTTAGAAGACGAACTTGTTGATGTATATATTTATTTTTGGATTGTCATACTGTCCCCATTCACCCCATTATATAAATATGCAATAGTAACTTCCATTATAGTTGTTTAATTTTATTTTTATACAATATTGATTGATATAATTCGTAGAAGGTTCCACGATATTAGTATTCAATAAACGACTACCTTGGAAAATCATATTGTTATGTCAGTGTGTCATACATACTAATGCATATTTTAAAATTGTTTTTGATGCCAAATTACCTACAAAAGACCTCGAAACCACATTTGTTATTAAATTCAGAATACAAAGAGGCAGCCGTGTTGTGAATATAAATTAGTCTAAATGGGGACAGAATGGGTCTTTCCCACAACCGCTAACTAACACGTCTTGTTTGCCAATAAAAATACATTAGATTTATTTTTTATACATAACAGGTTTTCGCCAAACGTATTTTTATTCGCACGTATCTTTTATATTGTTTTTCAGATGTCGGATATTATATTCCAAAGGCTTTCTACACTATTGATCGTTTCGGTCATCAATCAGCTCCAGTCCCAGTCCCGATTTTCGGAGGTCATCGATTTAAGAGGAGTGCTTTTGGTGTTTCTTCATCATCGTCTTCTTCAAGTTCTTCCAGCTCCAATGGATATGGCCAAAGTCAAACATTCTCAGTGAGCTCGACGAGTGAGTTACTACTAAACCTGATTCAGTTATTTACTATTTATTTCAATTTAAAAACTATTTATCTATTGCAGATAATAACGGACAGAATCCTTACTACAATAATAATCCAGGAACTTTCAACGTCGCTCCCGTGTAAGTTTTACAAAACAAAGATAAGGTTAAGCGTCATAATTTTAATTGATTCCGTTATAATACCAGAATAACATTTTTTTAATTAAGAAGGATTTTTACATTTTTTTTTAATTTTAGACATAACAACGTGTTAATTGTCTGTCGGTGATCTTAACTATTACTTGTTACACAGGTCACAGACTTAAAAATCACCTTACAATACAGGAAATCAGAGTAAACCTAGATCAAGATCGATTGGGATTTTATTAATATTATTCCCTATCTCACAGTCGTAATAACCGATCAAATCAATTATTATAAATAATTTATTATACAATAATATCAAATCAATCAATATATATATTTTTTTTTTACTTGAGCGGGATTTGATCCCATGACCACAGTATTTGTAGCCACGCCATTGTAACCATTTTAGATTATCATTTTTTTTATTCAAAGAAAAAAATACATACATATGTAGTTGATTCCAATTGAAGTAATTTGTTTAAAATATACATATGTAAATGCTTGCATGAAGGCAAAATGTTTAAAAAAAAGCCAAATATTTTTTAATACATATGTTTAAATTGGTTGCTCGCTTTCAGGCTGTTAGAGCCATGGTCCACCGAAATATTTACACCAATACCAGAATTCAGTCTACGCAACGTAGTCACGGTGCAATAAGACAAACATAGAACTTTTTATTAAAAGAAACTTACATATTAGAATTGTCAATTATTTCAATGTAATATTCTTATCCTTCCCTTATTAAAATATTTTTACTTCAATTAATTAAGGACATGTTATGTAGATTTGGGTATTTATTTGATATGTTGAGGATCTGTTTAATTAGATAATATATTTACACAAGATTACCACTGTATAACTTAATTATTATCTCAGTATTAACGTTACAATTCAGGAAATCAGAGTAAAGCTTGGGATTCCTAGGCGTGCGTCGCCGTAAACGTACACCGAAAAGACGGTAATAGAGTTGATTTACTGTACTTTTGATTGGTTTTTTGTTAATAAGTGCTAAGTTTTGGCATTAAGTAATAAAAAACCGATCATAAGTGTAGCTATGTAACTCTACTATCGTATTTATAGGGAATCCATTACTAAAATGATTTTTTGTTCCATATGCTTTGGAGTTATTTTAATTTTAATTCGGATTATAGGAATAGTGTAGCGAATTTCAATCTCATAATGGATGAAAAAACGCATTATATTTTTTGGTCAAATCTGAAATAACTCATCGAAAAGTCAAAGCTTACGATATAATAATAACAAAAAACGGTTGTTCACGGTTCATAAGATGGCTGGTTGATCGGACATCGAACCTGCCACGTCTAGTTATAGTTTTATTGTGGTAAACTTTTAGATTATAGAGTGTCTGATAGGAATGAGGGCACTCGATTGCCGGATATGCCTGTTATATTTAGCTGCAGCTTTAGATTAAAGCCTATCTGTACATTATTGCTATTCTTATATATGAACGAGCCTTTATAATGTGCATGTCACTTTACTCGTGCACTTTTTTTATTAACAAACCCATGTTTGTCGGTTTTAATGACCGGTGCTCGACTTCATTATATCTGTAACTCAGATTAGTCCAGTTTGTTAAATACATTTACCCATGGGCGTCCGAAGAAAATTTCTAGGGGAGCAAAATAATGTACAACGGGATTTCTTTGTCTATTTTGATCTATTTTTTATTTATTTATCCATTCCAAAGGGGAAAAGCGAGATCCCTATCTGCGGTCGCCCACAAATAATTTTTTTATTTGTTTATATAAGCCCCGATGAGATTTTTTTGAGAGGGTTTTTTATACAAAACAACATGTTAATTGTCTGTCGGTGATATTAATTATTACTAGTTAATCAGGCCACTGACTTAATAATCACCTAACGATCCAGGAAATCAGAATAACTTGGATCAAGGCTATCGATCAGCATTTTTTGAAAATTGATTTGAACCCATGACCACAGTATTTGTAACCATTATGCTGGTTAATTAATATAATATATTGATTGATTGATAAATTTTGTATGAAAAATTTGTCTCTTTTTGTAATAAAACAAATATTCTCTTCTTTTTTGAACAGCATTCAATAATTGATTTTGCACCAAAAGATGGGCGCTTTCGTCCAAAAAACAATCATTTTTGGGGTGTTTCTGCATTAAACGATTCAATTACTCAATGCTTTGTTCAAAAGTTTAAAGATTTTGAACTGTAACTAAACTATTATTGTATTTAGATTTAAATTAGGTTTTGTTAACAATATATTTAAAGGATTTTTATAGTTATTATACGGTATAAAGCACTTTAATTGAATCGATGGGTCTTCCTTTAAAGACATCAATCATTATCTATTTTTATAATGCGTTCGTTAATTTTATGAGATAAACCATTAATAGTAATCACCATCTCTCGATAATGAATGTATGTAGACTTGAAAGTCTTGAATCGATTGACTGTTGATGGTTTTATTATTAGTTTATGGTTTATCATGAGAACGATTTAACCTGTTTGCATCCGATAATACTCGAACGGGTCACATTAAGTACCCATACAAGTCTCAAAGTGGCCATTGTAAAATATAATGGTTTTGAATATACAAGTCCGTTATTTTGTTTGACCAACAACTTTGCCTATTGCCTATTTCAAATTACTTTCATAACGGAATGTGTACTCAATATACCGCAGTTTAGACTGTTTATTTCTACTCTGAACTCCATTACACTTTTTTAAATGAGTAATCATCGGGCTACGTTTTATATGAATAGATACAAAAATATTTTAAAGGTTAATAACACCACATTGACATGAGTACCTACTCAGTTTATTATTTGTAAATTAATTAGTGGTTAGATGCTTAGTCACGAATGGAATGTGCAAATATGAAAATATATAATAATAGTCAACATAACCTTCAAAACTCCATCGCCATATGTTTGAACTTTATTAACCACAAATATTTGATCAGGATACAACAATCGATATTTTTACATCTTAATTTTCGGTGTTTATTAAAAAGTTTCTAAAATTCCACGTGTCTTTAGTTAGTTTCAGAACTTCATCGATGGTAAAGATAAAGTTTGTTTATCCGGATGTTTGACACGTTCACTCAAAATGTTTGACTTGGAATTGCATAACCATCAGAATACTTATTAACAGTTTAATGTGTGTTTTCAGATTGTTCAACCGATTCGGTGATGATGGCAGTCAACTTTCAGGTGTAGGCGTGGTTGGAACATCCACAGGTGGAAATGGAATCTATTCAAGCTCATCCTCGTCTCAAGGATCAGATGGCCAAGTTCATTACACTGCTCAAACTGGCAAATTCTAAAAAGCCTCCTTCTTGACTAGGATGTTTGCTAAGCTATGATGATGTAACTATCGAAAAGTGATAATCATTATATGAATATTTAACTCGTGACAAACCAAATTAGATGTAAGTTTTAACAGTGTCGTTTTTTACACAGCGAGATTTTAATGTATTGAATGAAATAAAACTTTGATTTAAATTTGATTGTTTTCATATATTTGGTATTGGAATGTCTGCATGGTTGAATTGTTATAATATTTTTTGAATTAGTTTGAAATATCCCTCCTGAACTGGAGTCCGTCGGGAAGATCCAAGGGGGGCTGTTGCTCGTTCGGGTTCGGATAGTCGTAGCCATCTCCACATTCGGGAATAGAAGCTGATACAATAACAGAGTCTCCAAGAGTGCTGACTCCTTGATCGACAACAGGACGAGTCTGGATAGGGTACTGATTGTAGTGAATCTGGTTAACAGGTAAAGGGTTTGGAGCGGGTGCTGCTTGAACCCTTTGGTTATAATTGAGTCCAGGGAACAACATATTAAGGAATGAAAACTTGTTGGGAAAACCCAAACCAGTGGTAGGATAATAGCTGCTTGTCGTTCCTGGATATCCAATTGTGTTTGTACCGGTTCCCGAAAACTTATTCAAAAGAGGCCAGAATAGTTTTTGTGATACTCCAGATGAAATACCGCCCAGATTAAATATATCAATGGGTTTGGAAATGGGGCTTTGATTGTAGATAGGTCTTACTTCTTGTTGAGGCTCTCTGTAAATAGGTCTGGTCTGGATTATTGTGGTTGGGACAGGTTCTCTGTATATCGGTCTTGTTTGAATTATTGTAGTTGGTACTGGGTCTCTGTAGATTGGTCTGGTTTGTACGAATGTATTAGGTACTGGATCTCTAAAGACGGGTCTGGTTTGGATTATAGTATTTGGGACTGGATCTCTATAAATAGGTCTAGTTTGGATTACAGTGTTTGGTACTGGATCCCTGTAAATGGGCCTTGTTTGAATCACTGTATTTGGAACTGAATAAACTGTTTGGGGTTGGAAAACTTGAGGTGCTTGATACAAAGGAACAGATTGAACGACCGGTGGTGGATCTCTATAGATTGGTCTAGTTTGGATGGTAGTTTGGTCTTGAATAGTTGGGTTTACTTGGATTAGAGTCGGGGGAGGATCTCTGAAAATGGGACGAGTCTGGATTGAGACTGTTGTTGTTTCTACATCCTTGTTAACAGGTCTCGTTTGAATATTGGGGTTGGGGTAGTTGTATCCAGTTTGATCATCATATTGCTGTGTGTTGTATTGCAACTCAGTTACATCTCTCCTTTCTCTAAGATCGTCACAGAGAGCTGAAAAGCAATAATATTATAAAGCTGTTAACTTTTTAAACTAATTGCTTAACTTACCGGTTGTCGCACACAGTAAGACCGCGGTTAAGAATAGCTTCATAGTGGAGACTTCGCTGCTTCTTCACTGATTGATTTTGGAAAAGTGACTCTTGTTTGGTGTAGTTCTTCCGTTTATATAGAATATGTGTGTTTGTTCTTTGTGGGTTTTTAAAACGCCTTGGCTTGTACATACACACACACATTTTCCACAATTGACAAATTCACTTTTAACTGTTTACTCTTCGCACCAAAACCACGCCCGCTGACAAATCAAATAGACCGTGGTATCTTTACTTGCCAAAACCCAGTCGTCGATCGGTCGTTGCCGTTGTTGCATAATGTTTATAATTAAAAAAAATCAAGGCTATTATCAATTTCAATTGTAGAATTTTTAGAGAAATTATTCGGTACATGCATAGTTCAAAAATGTTCCTGTTCATTTTAGACGGATATTTGCATAAATTAAATTATGGACATGTTTGAAATATTTAATGTACAGCATTCACATTAAAATCGTCTTCTTATTTTAACATTTTCATTTTAACGGATTCAATTGTTAAATGTATTAAATAAATTCGTTAATTTGGTTGTTTGTACGTGACAGGGTTAACAATTTAAACCGGTATTTGCACTTCCAACCCCCAGGTCTGGTTGTAATTAAATGCCTTTGTTTCCTTACAATAATAAATATGTTGTAATTTATAATGTCTGAATAATTCACACAATAAATATTACTTATAGTGAAGCTTATTAAAAATAAAATAATTTGAAAATATACACATATTATTTATTTTACGTGATTTGTATAGGAAATACCAAGAAGAAAGTTAGTTATATTTTTGGCGTCTCGACTTTGAAATTCTCAAATATGCATACGGCTCTTTGTATGTAATACATATTATAAAACTAACTGCAAATCTAAATAAATTTGTTCGATTTCACTTAAGAACATTTAATTTTAACATTCACAAATAAGACAGTTACTTACATCTTTATAACATATTTAAGTTGGGAAATATTTACGAAGAAGTCACTGGTAGAGCTGGTAATTATTATTTACTTTATTTCAATACATATTTACAAAGCACAACAAAGCCTTCATACATTACCATTAAAGCCACGGTCATAATATTTATAAACACCCAGGTATTTGTAGATAAGTAATTAAGGAAAGGATAATCAGCACTGTTTGATTCTGAAAAGGTTTCGTATTAAAAGTTTGTACTTATTTATAAATCATCATGCTCAGGACTCACAAGGTTAATGAGAGGTAAAATTATAGAGACACTTCTTTAATTTATTAATAAATTTGTTTTGGAGTTTATAACTTATTATTTATATAAAAATTATTATATTTAATTAACAAGCTAGAAGGCAATGAAGACTAAACCAACTTTAACAAGATACTTATTACTTACAGAGAAGCCAATGTTTTCGTTTCGTATTGTGCT